>JAWKAU010000513.1:0-64000 GCA_033398695.1 Orobanche coerulescens | reverse complement strand
ACGGCCACGACCACGACCACGACCTCTTCCAGCATCCATACTGATGTTAAAGAAGTAACAAAGGTCATACGATGGTAAGTACGAGAAGAGAAACAATCACAATCGAGAATCAAAGGTGCGATACAAGGAAATAAGGAATAGAGTTAGGGAAAACTTACGGACACTGGTAGTACCGGAATCATGGCAGCGTGACGATGATGTGCAAAACGAAACACAACAAGACCCAATAAACCGACAAGCCTAGGTATCCATAAACCCAGTGCGCTCCGATACCATTTTCTGTAACACCCCTAAGATATTCGAGCTATATAGCGCCGTGAATCCCTATCTGGGACCCACCAGGCTGAGCAACATCATACTCATCGACTCACAGAAACGACAAAATAACACCTCGTCATAAAAACGCAAAACAGAATAATTCACCTGGTTCAACCGGTCAAACATAACACCATCATCCAACACAAACATAATAGACAACAATACAACCCGGACGAATAAAAACTCTTAAGTACTCGAGTACTACTATTAGTTCAAAAACCACAAAAGATGAAAAGATAGAAGACACTAAGACATCACTCGTGCACAATCATCACGCACGGCCATCATCCGTGTACTGGTCCAGCGCCCGCTCGTCTCGATGAACCTGACCTGAAATTCATAAAACGAATTTCCCCAAAACGGGTCCCCAGAGGGGTTAGCAATTACGCTAGTACAAGTAACCAAATGAACAACTTACATCTTACACATATAGTAAATGCATGCAATCAAGAAAACAATAGTTCCAAAACACTCATTTCCGGAAATGCCAATAATCAACCACATTTGTAAAATACACCACAATTAACTGCGGACCCACAGCTTCGTGGACCCCTACCGAGACCCCGTCGGATCTAACCCGTAGTGGTTAAAAGCAAACTCGCGGCCCCACAGCTTCGTGGAGCCCTACCGAGACCCCGTCGGATCTAACCCGTAGTGAGTATACACACACACAATTTCTCATACAATACTAATATGTCAAGATCGTAAGTTCATAAGGATACTTGCCTCGATTAATAGACGGTGACACGAACGGAAAGGGAGAGTCAAGCACAATCGCGAGGAATCGGCGGAAGTGGACCTAACGATTCGAATAACACAATCACAACCATTTCTAAACGATTACGGAAATAGAATACACCCAAAAACCCGCCTACGATTCATGTATATTCGTACGAAAACAACAACGAGGGCGGACCACAACCAAACCCTCTCGATAACAAAAGATACTACGAAATATACCATGAATCGTAGGGAAACGAGGAATACCAACAAGATTAATCATATTCATCATGAATTAACTAACAAAACGGGACGGATCGGACAAAAACATGAAAACCCCCAAATCTTTCCCAAAATAGGGTTCTAGGAAATTTTACCTTGATTTGACGATGAACAACGAATGATTAGTGATAGGTTGATGATATGAAGCTTGAATATACTTCTACAATGGTGTTTGGGCGAAAATCGGGCGAAACCTAGCTCTCCAAGCCGTTCTCGTCGCGAAGAGAAGTGAGAGAGGTGAGAAATGAGAAAAATACGGCTGCTGCCAGTTTATATACTGGCCGGTGTTACGGCCGTAACATCCATAACATACGGCCGTAACATAGGAACATTACGGCCGTAACATGACTCTCTTACGGCCGTAACTGGCCTCTGGAGAGAATTGGGCAAATTCGACGAATGACACATACGGCCGTATCAAGAATACCATTACGGCCGTATCGATACTTACGACCGTAACTCGAGCATGATACACCCGTAACTCGGAACTGGACCAGGGGGTAAGAAACGAAGCCTTGTTACGGCCGTATGAAGGAAGCTTACGGCCGTAACTCTCGATTATTACGGCCGTAGCATATACGGCTTACGGCCGTAACATGGCTCGTGATGAGGCGATCTGACACTTGCTCGACGAGGAGACGATCGAAAAGAGAAAATAACAAGGTGTATCCATGACCACCGGATACACTCACCACGGATTTAAGTCAAATCAAAGCGTTACGATGAAGCGTGATTCGAATGCCCGAAGGTTCGGGAACAACAAAGATAACAAGAATACCCTAAACTTAGGGAAAATTACGAAATGTACCAAACGTCCAAAATCGCGATACAACGCCGGATTAACAAACCGAAACTCACAACATGGATAACTCAACTATACGAACTCGTGAAACCAAAGAAAATACAAAAGCGAACGGGTTCTACGAGAAACGGACGTCCATGCCATAATACATGACATAAAACAGAATAATATTAATACATCTCCGAAACTCGTCAAAATGGAGAAACTCCAAGAATAAAATAGATTCAAAATATCGATAAGGTTACAGGCGAGTCGCTAAAAACAAAAATTCACCAAAATGGGAATATCGGGAAAAGAAGAAAAATGCAGATATTACATTGAGGACCTTTTGACCTTCAGGGTCGACATAATCTTCAAACTAATTTAAAAGTTATCACTTCTCCCCCTCAAGATAACAATCTTGCACTCCAATACCATGAATATAATTTTCAGACATGGAGAGATTTAGTGAATAAATCTGCTAGATTATCATTATTGCTCTTCTGAAGCTCATGTGGAATAAATTTCATCTTACTTGCACAAACATTATATGCAACACATAAATGGAGAATATTTCTCATCATAATAAATAGGCAGTGTGAGAACAAATATGAGATCATAATACCCTAATAGCCACCAATATCGAATCTCGATCTCTTTCATGTAATAGACCAATATAGTTAACACCATTCCACATTCTCCTTCCTGGAGAAATATTAAATTTTGCTAGCATGTTAATTTCAAATTGTATATCAGGCCTGATAATGTAATGATTCAATAGCATACAAGTACGGAACTTCTGGTTCTCTTATATCTTTGTTATTTTCTTGAGATCTATATGAGTCAGTATCCACTTCAAGTGGTAAGACAACCTTTAGGTAGCTAAATGGATAAAAATTTTCTATCATATATGCTCGATCTACAAGTCGAGACAATACTAATACTTAGTTTTATCTAAGTTTTTCATTTTGAACTCGTCTTTAGACATGAGTTCAAATAATTCACATATATCCTCTTCAGGAGGAATTCACTTAGTCGGTTGATCCACTAGACTATTTCAAAATGTATAAATATTTATAACTCAAAATAGTACATGTTGCGAATTTCTCAAGTCCGTCAGGGAATTTCATGTAGATATTCGCGTCCAATGACCCATAGAAAAATGTGGTGATGACGTCACTAATTGAATATCTATATTCATAATAATTGTCCTATGTATATTAAATGACGAGATGTAGTGCCAACGGGAGAATATGTTTTGGGTATGCGCTTAAATCCTTGATATGCTAATCTCGCTTATCATTCACCACTTTATTTATTTTGCGAGTTAAGCTCTGTCTCAATTACTTATATTTTATTTAGTGCTTCAAGCACTCCACTAGCAATTGTTGAGACACAAAGTGTTGTCGACAAGTATCATTCTTATAAACAATTCTCTCATATTCACAAAGTTCATGACAACTTCAATAAAATCAAATATTCATCCCATAACATTTGATTTGGTCGTCCCATAATCCCAATATTATAATTATTTAGTGCACGTGCAAATTAAGGTATTGGGATTCTCGTCTTCGAGATGATCCTCTTCAGGAGGTTTTTGAAGTGATGTTATTAGTTTAATCAATTTATATTCCGCGAATTTTATCTTTAATACCAATAAAGAATATGTCTCTCACGCTTCTGGCGTCGAGTAGTATCAACAAATATATTTCGTTCACATTCGACTGTAATTCTTTATGGTACATATACAACTGGTATATGAGATTTCATCACTCCTTTGGCAATCATAACTTGTTGAACTTCGAGTTCATAGTGCGTAAATTTAAATATCCAACCCAACGAGAATTTTCTGACTTTCTCTTATTTATATTTCATCTCTCTCCCTAATGTTGGGGATATTGAGTTAGATTATAAAATCAGTGTATCAAATGATCAATTGACCCCAATTTTAGGATCTAAATATGTATTTTGACAAAGTATATATGTATTTTTCATGTAGCCCATATAGATACGTGAAATTATCATATGAGAAATCCTCTTCCGGAGATATTTTAATCACGCACTAATTACATATTGATCCAAATATTCATGCCTTGGTAATAATTTGGATCATTGAATTATAAATTCATCGCAACATGGTCATTTGATGCAAAATACATCATGTAATTATTTGATACTCATTGTAGAATCAATATATAACTAGTTTGATACTCGTCGAAGGATTAATGAAGCTCTTCGAGAGATAAGAATATTATCATTTGAATTCTACCAATCCTTCAGGGATTATTTTAATAAGATATTGTAAATCAATTTCAATATCATTCCACAAATAAGATTGATCAAATCAATTTAATATGACATATTACATTTTTTTCATTGGAGATAAACATATCACCTAAAATATTAAAATAATATAAGGATAATGATTAAAATAATTAAATAATGAGAATGGACGATAACAATGCTCGAAATAAAGCATAGAAAAATACAATCTCAATATTTTAATATTCTTCAGGAATACTAAATTTATTTGACGTGATCGTCATAAACTTATTATAAAATTATGATGAGATATCGTTGTGTTGTTCTTCAGGAACTTCAACTATTTATTTTTAATTATCTTCAAGATTATTGAGATTGCAAATTTGTGTTTCTGCAAGAAACTAGTTAGAGGGATAAAATATATCACCTACAATATGAATTATTCTTCGAGAATTTGTAATATTCATCAAGAATATTTATTGTGTTACTTCAGGAGCAACAATTTAAATCAATATAATGATAACTACAAAAATAATTCAATAACGAGAAGGAGTACAAATGCTCAAAGTAAAGTTCAAAAAATTGCAACCCCAATATTTAATATTCTTCAAGAATATTAAATAACTTATTTAATGTGTTCATCATAAACACATTGTTTTTAGTATGATAAGATATTGATGTGTTCATTAAGAATATCAACTATTTATTTATTAATAATCTTCGAGATTATTAAGAATATTGTAATTTATATTTCTTCTAGAAACTACAAAATTAGTGCAATATAATCGATTGCATAATTAAATCATATAGCAACAGAAATACACGCATTATAAAAAATTTATAATAATCAAAACTTGTCGATGCAATTGAGCAAATCACAATTTCTGCACAAGTAACAAAATACTTCTATTTTAATATCATGATTTGCAGTTTATGAAATGTATATATTATTAACAATAGTTTTTATATCAATTGATTTTTTTTTCTAGAATGACACATCATATTTTAATAGTAGAATCATAAGAAAATGAATCAATTGAATCTGTCATATTTTAAGTCATTCATAGATAATTGTTCAAGCATTGAACCAAAATATTCATATCATATTTTAAATTGTACAGTATGTCTAATCCACAATTATTCAATCAAAATATCACCAAAAGTTATTTTTGAAAAATTCTTTCAATTTTCGTAACTTTCGATCGGTAATAATGTTAATACAATATCAAATTTAAATATATAGCTTCATACCTCTAGAAAGTCGATCCACCAAAAGAATGGAGAAGGTAGAACCATAGATCCAAAAAGAATTAGATAATATGAGGTAGAACTGTCGTGAATAAATATGTGAAAAAGCTCAAGATAATCGTGCTACTTCGGGAGCAACGATGTGTAATCTTTATGATTATGATAAATCGTAACCATATATCAATCCTGCTACTTCGAGTTAATAGTTGAAACATAATGTTATGCTTCTAATTTGTAATGTGGTTTCGTTATGAAACTTCGAGTTTCAATAATATAATATTCGATACTTCTCAACTTTAAGTTCAAGAATTTTGATATGAAACTTCTGGTTTCAAATCATTATTAAGAAGAACATCCCTCAATTAAACTATGTGAAACTGCAAGTTCATATTTAAATGGTGAATATTATGTGGAACTTTAGGTTCTTATCATGTGAAAGCGAAACTACAAGTTTCTGTATAAAGATCTTTAAATATTTGACACATCACATGGTCATACTAATATTGAAACTTCAGGTTTCAGAATTTATTCGCGAGATACTTGTAAGACAGATGAAACTTCGGGTTTCAAATTTATTCACGTAATGTTTGTAAAGCATATGAAACTTCGGGTGTCATATTTACTTATCTAGACGTGTATAATTGACATATAACTTAATGTACTTTACTAATGAAACAACAAGTGTCAATATAGTTAATAGAAATATCATCGGCTACTTGAGGAGCGGATAACATGTAGGAATGTCAATTTTATTCGTACCCGATCCTACCCGTCGGATAAACCCGAAATCGGGTCGGGTATCGGCCGAACCCGAAGTTTTATGATTGGGTACAGGTAGGGTATGGATATAGTATATTACCCGAATACCCGACCCGATTACCCGACCCACGTACCCGTTTGAATTATATAAATATATTATTATTATATATTATACATAAATATTATAATGTATTATAAATTTGATATATTATTATATAAAATATTATATTTTAAATATTTATTATACTAACTTGAACTTATTAATTACATTATATGTATATATGATATATATTAAAAATATTTATATTCTTAAATATAGGGTATATGTAATACCCGAGATTTCTGATATGTATTTGGAACTTGTGATATTGTAATCGTTGTACTTGATCTGAGTATTATTCTCCGTATTTCATAATCCGATGTTGTCGAGCGTATGATTTCATGTATGTGATTTAAAAATTGTAATTCTGCGCATGTAGCGCACGCTATCGGCTATGTGTAGCGCACGCTAACATGGATTCATAGCGCACGCTACAAAGGAACATTAGCGCACGCTATGCATGGTCAATTTGATTGAGACGTGCGGTAGGTGAGATCTGGCCGGGGACCCCTGTCGGATTGTGTCGGGATGAACCTGGACGGCTTTCGGGAAAAGCCAAGTCAACGCCTTAGCACACGCTACAGGCATGTGCATAGCGCGCGCTAAGCGTTGAGTACAGTTAAGTAAGTGAGCCGTTAGCGCACGCTACGAGCATGGACTAGCGTGCGCTAATAGCCATTTCTTATAAATAGGACAGCATCCTATTCGTGATTTCAGTTCTTTCTTCTCCCATACCCGAGTTCTTACACTTAGAACATAACTTCCTTCATCCTAAACACTTCATATCAACATCCTAAGCTCGTGATTGAAGATCGTATATCGTTGGAGATTGGTGTTCAAGCCTTCGGTGTTGGATTGCTTCGATTTCCTCCGTGTTCTTCACTACTTTGAGGTAGGTGATTCTTCACCGATATTAGTAATGTTCTTAAGGACGTTTGATCATGTTTTGATAGCCAGTTATTTCGTTTTTAATCGGTCATCACATGTTAGAAGGATACTTTTGACGTATCGGCACTATATATCGTATGAACCCTTGAACCTTTTTAGTAATTGGACTCCTAGCATTTTCAACCGATTTGTGGTCAGTAGATGGAGATTTTCAAGTTCTTATGCGTTTATATAGAAGGATCGACGCGTTTTGAGACTTATATCGGATTGAACTCAGAATATACCTTGAAGATCTAAGATGAACTATGGTGTTGTGATGATTATACGTATCTTTGCATCGCATGGTCATTTAGTACGTATAGAACTTTCACAAACCTTATTAGCATGATATGCTCGAGGGTGACTGGTTTTATCACCATAGAATTTATGAGTTCATCACCATTCAATCCAGTTTTCTGTCTGTAGTAATATGCCATGCAAGGTTAGCGCACGCTAACATACGTAAGTTAACGTGCGCTATCGGGGATAAGTTAACGCACGATTACGTAACGTACGTTATGATGTCAGCCGAGTCAAACTGTCAGTCCGTGGCTAGCGTACGCTAGGCTTATACGATAGCGTACGCTAACAGGCAGACTTAGCGCACGTTACGTAGAGTACGTAGCGCACGCTAAGCAGTCCAGGCAGATTGTTTATTTTGAGCTTTTGGGCCGTAGACCGAATTGTTAGGCCATCGTTCGACTTGAGATGATTTGTATATCATTCATTTTGTTAAGGTTCGAGCTTGCTACGTTGATCGAAGGAGGCGGCCTTCGAGTGTGTTGAGATCATTGAAGTGTCTCGTTCTTGCCATCTTCGAGGCAAGTATCATAATATGTTAATATTGGTTTTTTGAGCATGCGTGTGATTATTCATGTTGTTGAACATGAGATTTATTTCGTTGGATTGGCATGATATTCGTTATCTAGTGTTGTATGTTCATGTTGATGGACATGGCGATTTGGCATATATGTATGCATGAGTTATGTTGTGTTTGTTGTGCGATCTATGCTGAGGGCGCTGGATCGGATGTCCACCTCGTGTTGGTCCGACGGGATCATCTTGGGATCTAGTGAGGCGCTGGATCATTGGACGGGTTATTTCCACCTCGTGTTGGTCCGACGGGATCATCTTGGGATCTATGCTGAGGGCGCTGGATCATTGGAATACCCATGATGTGTTAATGGAATCTTGTGGATTCGCATTATCGGATTCCGGTAGCGGAAGTCCGTGTGGTGTATCTTGTTATGTATTGTTGATGCATATTTGATTTGTTTAAATGATACTTGTACTAGCATCGTTTTGCTAACCCCTTCGGGGGTGGACATTTGTTTTGATGTTCAGGTAGCCGAGGAGCAGGGAAACAGCCACAGTACCAACGTGACGACGAAGGGGTTCAGTGATGTTTGATGTTGTTGGTGATTTGTTTTGTTGGTTTGATTTCAGTACTCGAGTACGCGTGTCTTATTAATATCATTTCGATATGGTTGTATTAATTACTCGTTGAACCAGTTGTTCGGTTTTGCAAACTTGAATTTCCGATGATGATGATGTCTTATATTTACCTTTCTTTTGAATTAGCCTTGTAAATCCTTACTTAAAGGGTTTACGGCGTAATTATTCGAATATCTCGGGTGTTACGAATATGGTATCGAGCTAAGATTTATGGATATATTGGCGTCGGGTTTTAAGTTGGAGTGCATTTACGTTATTGATTTACGAGTCGTTCGTAACATCAACATTCGACCAAAAGTCGTCATGTGGACCGTGGTTGTAAGTCTCCTAATCTCTTATACTACCGTTTTACTTAATTACTGTTTTGTGAGTATTGACGGGCTTTATTTCGTAAACTTTATCCTGGATATTGAGGAATTGTGTTTACAGTATGTTGAGAGGAGGACGTGGACGCGGACGTGGACGCGGACGGGTAACATGAGACAGGAGGATTCCGCAACTACCCCGGAATTATCAGCTAGTCGAACTGATTCCCATTCTGGAGGGCAGCAAGGATCGGCGAATGACGACGCAAATCCTAACATGCCGGGAGTGCTTCAACAGGTGGTGGCGCAGATAAACCAGTTCGCCCAGGTAGTCGACCGCATGCGAGGCAGCGATGGGACAGCGGCACCACGAGGATAGCAGGGAGACGGATGGCTTCTTTGAGGTGGTCAAATTGCACCCGCCAAAATTTGACGGAGGCTGCGGAGGCAATTACTTGGGATCACGGCTCAAGGAGTTAGAGAAGATTTCCGCGGGTCTTAAGCATCCCAGGGACCGGAAGGTCCCCATTGCCCGATATTTTACATTTGGGAGGCCTTTGATTGGTGGGAAGCTATCCAGGCGAGAATCATAATGCGGGTGGACGAATTCAAACTAATGATGGAAGCACATTATTGTCCTCGTCCAGTTAGAGAGGCAAAGATCCGAGACTTTTTCTCACCACGAGTTCTAAGCATCTGTGACAGATGTAATCAAAACTTTTAATCATCGGTGACTTGTGTGCGACACTTGGTGAAACGGAGGGAAAAGATTTTCATTTCGATTTGCGGATGAAGCGGAGATTCAGCAGTACATGTCCGGATTCGAGTGTACTACGTTGCGACAATATCAAGACAAAGCAACGCTACGACATGAAAGAGGCGGCGGTGGAGAAATCGGTGGAGGCAAAGAAGCGAGAAGGTGGCCGCGACTTTTCGAGAAACAAGAGTGGTGGGCCCGCAAGGGCCAGTCTTCCTTTTATTCGGCTAGAAACCTCCACATCCTTCTAGAGTCGGGAAGAAGTTAGGACTACATCGGCGATTCGGACGCATCAAAGAAATGCTACAAGCGTGGTCGAGCAGGCATATTCGACGTGATTGCCGCGTCTTCTGTGACTTGTTACGATTGTGGACAAGAAGGGCACCGTGCGGCCTTACGTGGAGTTGCTACTAGATCTTTTGGTACTCGCACTCCAGCGCCGATTCGAAGGAGACAAGTGTGAACCAGACACAGCAGAGTGGATTTCAGCAGCAGAACGTCGGGAAGAGAGAGACATCCAGTGTTGGGTCCGTTCCTCCGTGCACATGCGAGATGAGGAAATCGATGATCGAACACTTCTTTGTTGCATCAGTACGATTCGATCCTTTTGCAACCTGTTAGTGTTTTATTCAATTAGGAGCTACACATTCTTTCGTATCATTGAACTGTAAATCGTTTAAAAATCTCGTGCTTATTTGATTGTGAACCATATGTTGTGGGTTTGCCGAGTGGAGAGAGAATTGTGGGAACCCTAGAGGCTAGAGATTTTCCGGTGTCTATAGGAGGGAGAGATTGGCCATCGAATCTTATTGTAGTTGACATCTACGGTGACGATTTAATTCTCGGAGACGATTGGCTCAACCGTTATGGAGCTATTCTCAATTACCGAGAGAGTCATTTCTATCATTGCGATGACGGATCTGAACACTCATTCCGAGGATGGAGACCAGAAGCTCGGGAAAATTGATCAAAGCAATGAAAGCCGTGAAATTATCAAGCGGGGATGTCACGGACTTTGGTGCTATGCCATGAGGAAAGAGGAAGGAGTAGAGCTCTCGTCTATTTCGATTGTGAATGAGTTCTCGGATGTATTTCTTGGACGAACTACAGGTTACCTCCGCAGAGAGAAGTGGAATTCACTATTGAATTAGAGCACAGGCGACTCCTATTTCCAGAGCACCATACCGCATGGCGCCAACCGAGATGTATGAACTCAAGAAACAACTGGAGGAATTGTTACAGAAGGGCTATATTCAACCTAGCGTTTCTCCTTGGGGAGCGCCCGTTCTCTTTGTTCGGAAGAAAGACGGATCCCTCCGACTGTGTATTGATTACAGGGAGCTCAATAAGATGACGATCAAGAATAAGTATCCTCTACCTCGGATCGACGACTTGTTTGATCAACTACAAGGGGCAAGGGTATTCTCGAAGATTGACTTGCGATCAGGATACCACCAGTTGAGAATTAAGGAATCGGATATACCAAAGTCTGCTTTCAGGTCCCGGTACGGGCATTATGAATTCGTAGTGATGCCGTTTGGACTTACCAATGCTCTTGCGGTGTTCATGCAGTTGATGAATCGGGTATTCTTCGAATACTTGGATAAATTTGTGGTCGTCTTCATTGATGACATCTTGATATATTCGAGGGACGCAGAGGAGCATGCCGAACATTTGCGTGTGGTTTTGAGCACCTTGAGGAAGGAACAGCTGTATGCAAAGCTTTCAAAATGCGAGTTCTGGCTTAAGGAAGTAACTTTCCTTGGGCATGTGATATCAGCTGACGGAGTTCAGGTGGACCCGAAGAAAGTCGAAGCAATCTTGGAATGGGAATCTCCTAATAATGTGAAAGAAGTCCGGAGTTTCCTAGGACTTGCTGGATATTATCGCCGCTTTGTAGAAGGATTTTCCAAGATTTCTCGTCCGCTCACTCAGCTGTTACAGAAAACTCAAAAGTTTAAGTGGGACGAGAAATGCCAGGCTGGTTTTGATGAGCTTAAGAAGAGACTAACGACAGCACCTATATTAGCATTACGGATGGAACCGATGGGTTCATGGTGTCTGTGGCGCTTCAAATCGAGTGCAGGATGTGTGTTGATGCAAAGAGATAAGGTGATTGCCTATGCTTCTCGGCAGTTGAAACCATACGAGGTTAACTACCCGACTCATGATCCGGAGTTAGCAAATGTGGTCTTTGCATTGAAAATTTGGAGACATTATTTATCGGCACTCATTGTCGATCTTTACCGATCATAAGAGCTTCAAGTACATTTTCATCGAGAAAGAATTAAACATGAGGCGAGAAGGTGGTGGAATTGATCAAGGATTACGACTTGGAGATTCTCTATCATCAGGAAAGCAAACGTAGTAGCCGATGCATTGAGCCGTAAACTGTTTCTCTTCGAGTGTTGGAAGCACTTACATTCCAAACCGGATTCAACGAGAACCGATCCGCGAGGATTGAAGTATGGGCACCGGGAATCGAGGGCAACTTTATGTGATGGAATCATCACTAGTCGAGAGATCAAGTCTAAGCGGTTGAACAATTCTCCGATCCTTCGATTATGTGACGAAGTAAAGAAAGGAAAAGCCCCGATTCGTGTTACAAGACGATGGAGTTACGAGATTTGAGTCGACTTTGCGTTCCCGATGATGATGATCGAGACGGACTATTACGAAGGAAGCTCACGGCGCGCCTATTCTATTCACACAGGCGTGATAAAATGTATAAGGATTTAAAACAAAACTTCTGGTGGGGGAATATGAAGAAGGACGTAGCAGAGTATGTTTCGAGGTGCTTGACTTGTCAGCAAGTTAAGATTGAACATCAGCGACCTGCCGGAATGTTAAAGCCGCTTCCAATCCTTGAATGGAAGTGGGAGGACATCTCGATGGATTTCATCACCAGTATGCCAAGGACTAGAACGGGAATGAACATGATTTGGGTTGTAGTTGATCGACTAACCAAGTCGGCTCATTTCCTAGGAATTAAAGATACATGGGGACCCGAGAGATTGGCACGAGTATTTATTACGGAGATAGTCAGATTGCATGGGACGCCGAAGACCATTATTGTAACACCCCCAATCCGCTCAGGGATATTACACGCCGTAGAACCTTTCCTCAAGGATCTACCAGGCTGGTAACGACATTTAACATCTCGACAATGCCTTCGAGGCTACAATGACTCAGTAGACCGATTTGGTCTTTCCCCAAATACATACAACTCAAATACAACTCATGCCCACGCAGGGGACAAAATACAACTACACCCGTACAACGGGAACGATACAGCAGCGGAAAATAAAATACAACTGAACCAACACACGATGTACGGTTCCTCATGTGATTAGTATCGATCATCTTTCATCATCCTTCGTGCCGACCCTGTGTTATGCTCCAAAACCTGAATGCAAAAACAGACATCCACCCCGAATACTCGGGGTTAGCAAACTCCACTGTTTTGCTAGTGCAAATACAAAGTGCAAAAGCAGGCCATACAATTCACATTCCACGAATAACAATAACCGAGGATCCTCAAAGATCCAAACGAAACGCAAAGTACTTCCCGAGGCAAGGGTTTGAGAAAACATTTCAAAAACGAAATATCATAAATCAATGGAAGTAATTTATAAAACAGTTTAGAATGCCATCGAGAGTTTTAATAGGAAAACAATTTAGGATTATCAAATCCTACTTTTCGAAAACCAAAAGACAAAAGGGGTCACCGCCCCAAAGGTTTATTTTCTGAAAAATGACATTAACCAACCGTTGGGATTTTAGCCCCAAATCCGTAAAACGACTTTTACAAAACCATTGGGATTTTAGCCCCAAATCTCATCAACTCACAGTACACAAGAACGACCACGAGGTTCGTATCCCACATCAAAATCCACAAATAAGGGATTTAGAACAAACAACAAAATACTCCAGTGCCATCCTAGCCAAGTAAGCCAAACGAACACTTACCTCTTACACACTTAGTCAATGCATGCAATCATGAAAAACCGATCGAAAGCGCTCATTTCCGGAAATAAACAATCCACAATTAGCCTCGAGAACAGGGCGGCAGCATACATTCTCGCTCGAGGCCTCATAGGGACCCTACCGAGTTGGCTACAATTACAAAAAAACAAAACCACGCACACGCTAAGCCGTGAGAACAGGCGGCAAGATACATTCTCACTCGAGGCCTTGCAAGGACCCTAACGAGTTGGCTAGCGGTACGAAACTCGTGAAATCGGGCGCGGCATAGATTTCCCTCCTTGACCCCGTCAGGCCAACACGAGGTGAGTTACACACAAAACACGTTACTCATGCAATACTAACATGCTAAGAATGTAAGTTCATTAAGAATACTCACTAGAGATGGCCATTAACTCGACACCATTACCAAACTCTTCAAAAATACAATAACAAGCTTAAATAAGGAATACACGATTCCATAACTGAAACAATAGGAGTATCATCATAAAATCCTTCAATGTTCAAGATAATCAAGTCATAATCAATTCTCAAAACACCGTTCACAAAACACACGCGTTTTGAAAGAAAGCCTTTAACGAGGCCAAACCGAAATCCTTTTGAAACTTCATTTCAAATAACCAAACAAACACATCAAGACGACCACCGATCATCATATACATAAAACGAGAAAAGTATGGGCAAGGTACTTGCCTCGATACCACGAGCACTGAACCACGAACGGATACGGCTCAACCAGGAAGCTTCGGAACGCCCGATGCTAACGAAAAGGAAGACGACAATGAACGGAACGGAAGAATCAAGCACGACCGCGAGGAACCGACGAAAATGAACCTAACGATTCGAATAGCACAATCACAACCACCTCTAAACGATTATGGAAATGGAATACACCCGGAAACCCGCCTACGATTCATGTATATTCATACCGAAAACAACAACGAGGGCGGACCACAACCAAACCCTCTCGATTCCGTAAAAATCCACAAAATATCCATGAATCCGTAGGGAAACTAAAGATACTAACAAGATTAATCATATTCATCATGAATCCATCAACGAAACGGAAAGAATCGGACAAAACCCCAAAATCCCCAATTATCCAAAAAGGTAAGGTTTCAAGAGATTACCTTGAGTGATTCAAGTGTTAAGATCCGTAGAACACGCGTTAGATTGATTATCCGAGCCTCACAACCGAAAAGAAATGATGAAAATCGACCCCCGGATGAAGAACTCTCTCCCTCTCTATCTCTCTCTCTCGCGACTCGGTGGAAAAAATGGGAAAGAATGAGCTGTTCACGCTCAAAACCACATTTATAGTGCAACACAGCAGACCCTATCGGCCGGCCTATCGGCCGATAGGCCCAACCGATAGCCATACGGAATGCCGGCTGTAGGGTCTATCGACCCCCCTATCGGCCGAAAGGCTCCTGGAAGTGCTCGGCCAAAACTAAAACGACCATAACTCTCTCGTCCGGACTCCGATTGACTCACCGTTTGAACCATTGGAAAGCTAACTCGATGTTCTATAATATTGCAAAGATTTATAATTTTTGGAGTTACCAAAAATTAATGGTGATCTAACAAAGACGAACTCATACTTAGAAAAGTCGTTTAGTAATCCTGAATTCAACAAAACGACACCGAAACCCGAACCTGAATACGAACCGAAGATACGGTTACGAAGTACTCACAAAGACGAATCTAAGAGCTAGTAGAACACACAATTCCGACCACCCGAAGGCTCGAAATTCGACAACGGAAGGTAATTACCCCATACTTTGGGAAATTACGAAAATGGCCCAAATGCCCGAAAATCACGATACGTGATTGAATAACCAAACCGAAGTTCACAACACGTCTAACAAAGTTAAACGGACTTGCGGGAAACTCAAACAAGCTTTGAGCGAGATTCGCAAGAATCGAACTCAAATGCGGAAAAGTCGCTAAAAGCACGAACTCAACGAAACGACACGAAACGAACTCGGATGTCAAAAGGTGTAGAATTAATCATTCTCGAGCAGCGAAACGGTCATGAGCGAGTCGTCAAAACGGACTCGACCAAAAAAGAAATTAGGAAATCGAAAATTGCGGATATTACATTCTACCCTCCTTAAAAGAAGTTTCGTCCGAAACTTAAAACAAGTAGGAGAAGAAATATTCCGCCAGGAAAAACTCAACGAGACACACAAGAATGCGTAACTAATGCTCAACGGCGAAATGTTACAAACAACGCAAAGGAATATACGGCGTGTAAACACGCTCCACGGTGACCAACACAACGTCGCCGTTAGGGATATAATAAAACCGACAAGTGACAAGCGTCATCAAAGCGGATACTATAGTCAAGTCAATTATCCGATAATCACAAAACACAACGAACGAAAATCGATATGATTGACCAACCCAACGGTACATCAATCAAACGCGAGTCAACCGAACAAACACGGTATCCCATCGCTAAGGGATGGAAGATTGAAAACGAAGCTAATTTCCCGAACTAAAGGGAATTACGAAGGAGCACGAACGTTCAACAATCAAGAAAGCGAGAACAAAAACCGAACAAACAACGATCGAGACAACAAAAATCGAAGAATCATGTTCGAATCACGAAGAACAATAAAGTTCAACAATAACTCCCGTGATGATCGGTGAGAACTACAAGATATGCATTCCCATAAGATCCACAGAAAGGGAATAGCGATTGAAAAGTCACAACGACAAATAAGTTATTCCGAAATGATATCACACTCGTTCGATAAACAAAAACAAGGCAGGACAAGCTCAGAAATGTCAACGAACATAAATGAGTCGACAAAGTAGAAAATACAGAAGTTCAAAATCCGATCCCTTCGAATAAAAGGACTAGTAGAACCAAATGATGTTACTTAGAACAAAGTTCACAAGAATCGAACCGAACTCAAAAAAAGTCACACCGATAACCAGATCGGCCCACAACAAGATCACAGCTCGTTCGGACGATGAAACTGAAATACCGAACAAGTTCATAAAGTACCAACGATCATGAACGAATCGATAGACTGGAGAAAGAGAAAATACAGAAGTCGAAATAGTACGGGTATTACCTCCGACCTCGTCCACGAAATTCACAAAAAAACGGGAGCAAGGTAACAAGACATTAAACAATCGACGCATAACGGAACCATCACCGATGCACACGGTCATACCAAATCAAGCTCTAACAGCTCGCACATGCGCGACAACGCAGAAATTGCCATGAGGCGACAACATTCAATACCAACACTCCGCCTCTCACAGGGGCTAGCACAACCGATGTGTGGAAAGCGTCTCAACGCTCACACCGCCAATTCGGTCATACTCGGGAGAAAGTATCAAAAGGACAACGCGAACATCACACATACATACCCAGCCCTCAAACGGGAATGGATAGGTTTTAAAAACGAAAACCTCATTTGAAAATAATTTAGAAGAACACCGATTGATCTTGAGTATCATCTTTCAAAAAAATACAAACGTGAAACATCGTTATCGAGACATTGGAGAACCATTTCGCATTTGATAAAAATGAAGACACTTTCTCTTAGTGAAAACTTTCAAATTATTCGACCCTCGGGTCTAAATAAAAGTGTTGAAAATATCTCAAAACATGTTGGTCCTCGAGTAGAAAATTTTTGAAATACATTGTGGCATCTAGGATGTACCACAAGAAAATAACTCGTTTGAAAAGTATGTCTCGAAATTTATTTTTCTAAGATACTCAAGGTTTTCAAAAATCCAATAGGCCAGAATGCCCAAAACTCATACATACCGACGTTCAATAAAACAACTCCTAGCACACGCATCAAAACGTTTAAAATCAAGACAATACATGTCTTTAAACGAAAATAAACGATAAAATACCACATTCAGAACAAAACCGATGATAAAATACCCTCCCTTCAAGCTAGTGAACAAGTCGAATGTGTATAAGCACAAAGCTTCCACAAGAGACTTGTAAAACGTGCAAATCGATTCGAAAATCATCAACAACGGAGAAAAACAACAATAAAAAGACATCACAAACGACGACACTCCTCGTATAAATCAAATACGAGAGTCGACTAAATACATATCGTGAAATCAAAATTCACATAAAATTCCACCACTTAACAAATAATCATAAAAATAGCTCGTGTCACACGAGGCACAACACAAAGAAGGGAGACTTACTTCCACAGGTCGCACGAAGATGATGATCGCCCCACGATACTAATCACGACCAACAAACTCAAACGACGCGTCGCGACACGACTCAGTCAGACTAAATCCGACGAGACAAAACTCAATAGACACCACTGACCCGACAGCCTAGGTTTTCACAACCTAAGCTCCGATACCATTTATGTAACACCCCCAATCCGCTCAGGGATATTACACGCCGTAGAACCTTTCCTCAAGGATCTACCAGGCTGGTAACGACATTTAACATCTCGACAATGCCTTCGAGGCTACAATGACTCAGTAGACCGATTTGGTCTTTCCCCAAATACATACAACTCAAATACAACTCATGCCCACGCAGGGGACAAAATACAACTACACCCGTACAACGGGAACGATACAAAGAATGAAAATAAAATACAATCGAACCAACACACGATGTACGGTTCCTCATGTGATTAGTATCGATCATCTTTCATCATCCTTCGTGCCGACCGTGTTATGCTCCAAAACTGAATGCAAAAACAGACATCCACCCCGAATACTCGGGGTTAGCAAACTCCACCGTTTTGCTAGTGCAAATACAAAGTGCAAAAACGAGCCATACAATTCACATTCCACGAATAACAATAACCGAAGATCCTCAAAGATCCAAACGAAACGCAAAGTACTTCCCGAGGCAAGGGTTTGAGAAAACATTTCAAAACGAAATATCATAAATCAATGGAAGTAATTTATAAAAGCAGTTTAGAATGCCATCGAGAGTTTTAATAGGAAAACAATTTAGGATTATCAAATCCTACTTTTCAAAACCAAAGACAAAAGGGGTCACCGCCCCAAAGGTTTATTTTCGAAAAATGACATTAACCAACCGTTGGGATTTTAGCCCCAAATCCGTAAAAGCGACTTTTACAAAACCATTGGGATTTTAGCCCCAAATCTCATCAACTCACAAGACACAAGAACGACCACGAGGTTCGTATCCCACATCAAAATCCACAAATAAGGGATTTAGAACAAACAACAAAATACTCCAAGGCCATCCTAGCCAAGTAAGCCAAACGAACACTTACCTCTTACACACTTAGTCAATGCATGCAATCATGAAAAACCGATCGAAAGCGCTCATTTCCTAAATAAACAATCCACAATTAGCCTCGAGAACAGGCGGCGGATACATTCTCGCTCGAGGCCTCATAGGGACCCTACCGAGTTGGCTACAATTACAAAAAAACAAAACCACGCACACGCTAAGCCGTGAGAACAGGCGGCAGATACATTCTCACTCGAGGCCTTGCAAGGACCCTAACGAGTTGGCTAGCGGTACGAAACTCGTGAAATCCAGGCGGCGGATAGATTTCCCTCCTTGACCCCGTCGGGCCAACACGAGGTGAGTTACACACAAAACACGTTACTCATGCAATACTAACATGCTAAGAATGTAAGTTCATTAAGAATACTCACTAGAGATGGCCATTAACTCGACACCATTACCAAACTCTTCAAAAATACAATAACAAGCTTAAATAAGGAATACACGATTCCATAATCAAACAATAGGAGTATCATCATAAAATCCTTCAATGTTCAAGATAATCAAGTCATAATCAATTCTCAAAACACCGTTCACAAAACACAGCGTTTTGAAAGAAAGCCTTTAACGAGGCCAAACCGAAATCCTTTTGAAACTTCATTTCAAATAACCAAACAAACACATCAAGACGACCACCGATCATCATATACATAAAGCGAGAAAAGTATGGGCAAGGTACTTGCCTCGATACCACGAGCACCGAACCACGAACGGATACGGCTCAACCAGAAGCTTGGGCGCCCGATGCTAACGAAAAGGAAGACGACAATGAACGGAACGGAAGAATCAAGCACGACCGCGAGGAACCGAAAATGAACCTAACGATTCGAATAGCACAATCACAACCACCTCTAAACGATTATGGAAATGGAATACACCCGAAACCGCCTACGATTCATGTATATTCATACCGAAAACAACAACGAGGGCGGACCACAACCAAACCCTCTCGATTCCGTAAAAATCCACAAAATATCCATGAATCCGTAGGGAAACTAAAGATACTAACAAGATTAATCATATTCATCATGAATCCATCAACGAAACGGAAAGAATCGGACAAAACCCCAAAATCCCCAATTATCCAAAAAGGTAAGGTTTCAAGAGATTACCTTGAGTGATTCAAGTGTTAAGATCCGTAGAACACGCGTTAGATTGATTATCCGAGCCTCACAACCGAAAAGAAATGATGAAAATCGACCCCCGGATGAAGAACTCTCTCCCTCTCTATCTCTCTCTCTCGCGACTCGGTGGAAAAAATGGGAAAGAATGAGGCATTCACGCTCAAAACCACATTTATAGTGCAACACGAGACCCTATCGGCCGGCCTATCGGCCGATAGGCCAACCGATAGCCATACGGAATGCCGGTAGGGTCTATCGACCCCCTATCGGCCGAAAGGCTCTGGAAGTGCTCGGCAAAACTAAAGCGACCATAACTCTCTCGTCAGGACTCGATTGACTCACCGCTTGAACCATTGGAAAGCTAACTCGATGTTCTATAATATTGCAAAGATTTATAATTTTTGGAGTTACCAAAAATTAATGGTGATCTAACAAAGACGAACTCATACTTAGAAAAGTCGTTTAGTAATCCTGAATTCAACAAAACGACACCGAAACCCGAACCTGAATACGAACCGAAGATACGGTTACGAAGTACTCACAAAGACGAATCTAAGAGCTAGTAGAACACACAATTCCGACCACCCGAAGGCTCGAAATTCGACAACGGAAGGTAATTACCCCATACTTTGGGAAATTACGAAAATGGCCCAAATGCCCGAAAATCACGATACGTGATTGAATAACCAAACCGAAGTTCACAACACGTCTAACAAAGTTAAACGGACTTGCGGGAAACTCGAAACAGCAGTTTCGGACGAGATTCGCAAGAATCGAACTCAAATGCGGAAAAGTCGCTAAAAAGCACAGAACTCAACGAAACGACACCGAAACGAACTCGGATGTCAAAAGGTGTAGAATTAATCATTCTCAGAACGACGAAACGGTCATGAGCGAGTCGTCAAAACGGACTCCGACCGAAAAAAAAGAAATTACCGGAAATCGAAAATTGCGGATATTACAATTATTTCGGATCGAGATGGTCGCTTCGTGTCGCACTTCTGGAAAGCAGTTCACAGGGCTTTGGGGACTGAGCTCAACTTTAGTACGGCTTATCATCCCCAAACGGACGGTCAGTCCGAAAGGACTATACAAACAGTAGAAGACATGCTTAGAGCTTGTGCATTAGATTGGTCAACTGATTGGGAAGTTCACTTGCCCTTGATCGAGTTCACCTATAATAATAGTTGGCATGCTTCTATTAAGATGGCACCATTTGAAGCTTTGTACGGGAGAAGATGCCGATCACCCCTGTGTTGGGATGATTCTTCGAATTTGATCGGAACGGAACCAGAATTGATAACTCAGACTCAAGAGAAGATAGCTTTGATTCGAGAAAGACTGTTGACTGCCCAGAGTCGACAAAAGTCTTACGCAGACGTACGTCGTCGTCCTCTAGAGTTCGACGTTGGGGAACTTGTGCTATTGAAGGTGTCTCCTACACGAGGGATTTTCCGTTTTGGGAGGAGAGGCAAGCTTAGTCCAAGATATATCGGACCATTGGAGATCCTCGAGAGAGTTGGAGATTTAGCATACAGGTTGGCCTTACCGCCATCGCTGAGTCACGTTCACAATGTGTTTCACGTATCCCAACTGAGGAAGTATGTACCGGACCCTAGTCACGTCATTGATTTCGACGAGATCGAGATAGCTAATGATGGCACCTTCGAAGAGAGACCAATCAAGATACTTGAGAGTCGGATCAAACAATTGAGGAATAAACCAATACACTTGGTTAAAGTACAATGGTCACGACACGGAGTCGAAGAGGCCACTTGGGAAACGGAGGACAGTATGAGGGCTAGATATCCAGAGTTGTTTTCATCTTAAGTTTCGGGACGAAACTTCTTTTTAGGGAGGAAGGATGTAATACCCGAGATTTCTGATATGTATTTGGAACTTGTGATATTGTAATCGTTGTACTTGATCTGAGTATTATTCTCCGTATTTCATAATCCGATATTGTCGAGCGTATGATTTCATGTATGTGATTTAAAAATTGTAATTCTGCGCATGTAGCGCACGCTATCGGCTATGTGTAGCGCACGCTAACATGGATTCATAGCGCACGCTACAAAGGAACAATAGCGCACGCTATGCGTGGTCAATTTGATTGAGACGTGCTGTAGGTGAGATCTGGCCGGGGACCCCTGTCGGATTGTATCGGGATGAACCTGGACGGCTTTCGGGAAAAGCCAAGTCAACGCCTTAGCGCACGCTACAGGCATGTGCATAGCGCGCGCTAAGCGTTGAGTACAGTTAAGTCAGTGAGCCGTTAGCGCACGCTACGAGCATGGACTAGCGTGCGCTAATAGCCATTTCTTATAAATAGGACAGCATCCTATTCGTGATTTCAGTTCTTTCTTCTCCCATACCCGAGTTCTTACACTTAGAACATAACTTCCTTCATCCTAAACACTTCATATCAACATCCTAAGCTCGTGATTGAAGATCGTATATCGTTGGAGATTGGTGTTCAAGCCTTCGGTGTTGGATTGCTTCGATTTCCTCTGTGTTTTTCACTACTTTGAGGTAGGTGATTCTTCACCGATATTAGTAATGTTCTTAAGGACGTTTGATCATGTTTTTATAGCCAGTTATTTCGTTTTTAATCGGTCATCACATGTTAGAAGGATACTTTTGACGTATCAGCACTATATATCGTATGAACCCTTGAACCTTTTTAGTAATTGGACTCCTAGCATTTTCAACCGATTTGTGGTCAGTAGATGGAGATTTTCAAGTTCTTATGCGTTTATATAGAAGGATCGTACGTTTTGAGACTTATATCGGATTGAACTCAGAATATACCTTGAAGATCTAAGATGAACTATGGTGTTGTGATGATTATACGTATCTTTGCATCGCATGGTCATTTAGTACGTATAGAACTTTCACAAACCTTATTAGCATGATATGCTCGAGGGTGACTGGTTTTATCACCATAGAATTTATGAGTTCATCACCATTCAATCCAGTTTTCTGTCTGTAGTAATCTGCCATGCAAGGTTAGCGCACGCTAACATACGTAAGTTAACGTGCGCTATCGGGGATAAGTTAACGCACGATACGTACGTAACGTACGTTATGATGTCAGCCGAGTCAAACTGTCAGTCCGTGGCTAGCGTACGCTAGGCTTATACGATAGCGTACGCTAACAGGCAGACTTAGCGCACGTTACGTAGAGTACGTAGCGCACGCTAAGCAGTCCAGGCAGATTGTTTATTTTGAGCTTTTGGACCGTAGACCGAATTGCTAGGCCATCGTTCGACTTGAGATGATTTGTATATCATTCCTTTTGTTAAGGTTCGAGCTTGCTACGTTGATCGAAGGAGGCGGCCTTCGAGTGTGTTGAGATCATTGAAGTGTCTCGTTCTTGCCATCTTCGAGGCAAGTATCATAATATGTTAATATTGGTATTTTGAGCATGCGTGTGATTATTCATGTTGTTGAACATGAGATTTATTTCGTTGGATTGTCATGATATTCGTTATCTAGTGTTGTATGTTCATGTTGATGGACATGGCAATTTGGCATATATGTATGCATGAGTTATGTTGTGTTTGTTGTGCGATCTATGCTGAGGGCGCTGGATCGGATGTCCACCTCGTGTTGGTCCGACGGGATCATCTTGGGATCTAGGCTGAGGGCGCTGGATCATTGGACGGGTTATTTCCACCTCGTGTTGGTCCGACGGGATCATCTTGGGATCTATGCTGAGGGCGCTGGATCATTGGAATACCCATGATGTGTTAATGGAATCTTGTGGATTCGCATTATCGGATTCCGGTAGCGGAAGTCCGTGTGGTGTATCTTGTTATGTATTGTTGATGCATATTTGATTTGTTTAAATGATACTTGTACTAGCATCGTTTTGCTAACCCCTTCGGGGGTGGACATTTGTTTTGATGTTCAGGTAGCCGAGGAGCAGGGAAACAGCCACAGTACCGACGTGACGACGAAGGGGTTCAGTGATGTTTGAAGTTGTTGGTGATTTGTTTTCTTGGTTTGATTTCAGTACTCGAGTATGCGTGTCTTATTAATATTATTTCGATATAGTTGTATTAATTACTCGTTGAACCAGTTGTTTGGTTTTGCAAACTTGAATTTCCGATGATGATGATGTCTTATATTTACCTTTCTTTTGAATTAGCCTTGTAAATCCTTACTTAAAGGGTTTACGGCGCTGTAATTATTCCGAATATCTCGGGGTGTTACAGTATATGGGTACCCGAATACTCATTGGGTACCCGATTACCCGATGGACAATACCCGAACTCGATCCGAATCAAATAGGGTAGGGTATGGAGGAGGCATACTCGTACCCTACCCGACCCATTGACATCCCTACTAACATGTTATTTGTACCACTTCGGGAGTACAAATTTTGTAAGAATATTATTTGAATAATTCAGAATCTAAAAAAAGTCAAAAAATGAAAGTCGTAGATATATCTTTCAGATTTTTGAATCATCTTAAAACGTTTAAATCAGACTTCAGATGACTGAGATACGATCAATTTAGTGGACAACAATTGATCACAAACTTCAATTCGGAGCAGCCACTTGATTCTCGATTTAAGCATCGCTACTATCCGAATCTGAAGAAACTCAAAACACGAAAGTTGTAGACCTTTTGTTAGCTTTCCAAATCATCCAAGAACACCTCATTCGGAGTTCAGATGAGAGCTATATAGTCGATTTACTGAACTACAGCAAATTTATATAAAAACACCAAAATAACTCGATTAATATCGATTCTTCAATTTTACTACACGATGATTGCTCGTTTTGATCATTTTTGAGCATCAATAACGCATATAAAGCATTGGAAATTGCAGGTTACTATTGACCTTTGAATCTTCGGGACCCAAATATTAAATATTATGACATTCAAGATCAAGAAATAATATTAGAACAAATATATTTGTCAATAGTATTGCAATTAATTGTGCTACTTCTGGAGCAATCATTTTAAGAAATAAAATTACACGATAACAAATAGTGCAAAATAAAATAAATAAAAAGAAAGTGCTTCTTCAAGAGCCCAGATAATATTCTTCAGGAATATTATTTTGTGTTCTTCATCAGGAATTTACACAAAAATTTTTAGATCTCGTAGTGTTCTTCAGGAACACATCATATTCAACTAGGATATGACGAAATAATATTGTATTTGTTCAAGAATCTTTTAACTTAATAATCTTCTGGACTATTAAGAATTGTTAGATCTTGTTTCTTCAGGAAACAACAATTTATCGATTTGATAATAGATTTCTTAGATCATCATATATATTATTTATGTATGATGATAGTGAAATCAGAATAATTAGTAGAGAATATATGAAATATGCATATAATCTACATTAAAATAACAATTATATAATTAAGTCTAAATCTACATATAATCAGAACTTTTTTTTGGGGTGAAGAAGAAGAAGAATACAGATCTGTAGCCATAGTCATAAGAATACAGATCGAGAATAAAATACAAAGAAGATAAAAGAAAATCAGAACGCAATTCTACCTTTCTGTGAAAATAGAGTACGTGCGCTAATGAGTAAGAAAAAAATATTTCTTTTTGAGAGAGATTGTGCTGATAACGTGTTATGAACTTGAGAGAAAAAAGAAGAAAATAAAAGAGAAGAAGAATGGCATGTCTTATTATGATGGCCAAAGACCCTTATTTATAGGTACACAATTAGGGTTTAGGGGATATAAAGGTCATTCATACATTAATTACAACAGTTTATACACATAGATGCATTCTTAAATTTCTAAAAAAGAATTTAGCTATGTGATGTGAATCGAGATATTATGAAGAACCCGGATGAGGACTTGAGCATGCCGACTGGACCAATAACGAGGTCTCGATCAAAGAAGTTCAAAAATAATTTATCGACACTCGTCATTGATATGTTTAAAAATAACTATGTTATCAAAGACAACAAATTCGTGAGTAGTGTCGAAGTTGTCGAACAATAAGTTTTTCGTTTATTTTATCTTGGTGTATTTTAATTTGAATTGTATTTCTTGAGTTGTATTTTTATATTTTGAGTTGTATATAATCGAGTCGTGTAATATTAAAGTCGAAGACGATCGGAAAAGACGAACAAACAAACAAGGATGCAAATTCTCGCGCATAAGACTGACACGCAGCAATCTCGTATTTTGGCCATAACTTACTCGTCCGAAATCCGATTCAGGTGATTCAGGTGTCTGTGGAAAGCTAAGAAAGAGAGCTACAAATCTTGTTCAGACCATAGCACCAAATTCGGACCTATTGGAGCTCAGAAATGACAAAACAGACAGCATTGGATTTATGGTGACTTGTTGTCCTTGTTTTCACACCTTAAAATCTTGGTCTTTGATATTTTGTCCCCTAAACATGTGTTGACTGACTTTGTATCAGATTTTAGGATCTTTGAATGTTGATTTTTCTATTTTGTAGGTTTCTTAGTTGTTTTCTTGTTCACACTAGAGTTAGGTGTAAGATTTTGGCTATAAATAGCCTTGAAGTTTTATTGTAAGAGGACACCAAAGATTTTATGAAATTTGAGAGTGTTTGTATTAACAAACCTTTCTGAGTGCTTTCTTGTTTTGTTGAGTGTGTCTCCAAAACATCCCTTGTGTGATTTATATACTTATCAAGTACAATCTTGTTAGTAAAGGTTTGGAAGTAAAGCCCCATTTTGCTTATTTTGGAAACATCCTGGGAACGAATTCATCTAGCGGTGTCGGTTACCATAGCGTGTCGTGTGGGGGTTGCATCAGTTGGCTTCGGAGCTCGGTTATTCCAAAACTAAGTGGTATCATCTATTTTCCTTCATTATCATAATCTTCCTATCTTACCATCATATCATTTCCTTCATCTTCTAAATCTTCCATCTTCTTTTTCAAAAGGCATATCCGATATCGAAATTAAAAAGGCGGATATCCGAAACTTCGGATTTTCGGATATTCGGATCGGATACCGGATATCGGATATTTTTGAACACCCCTACCGATATGAACTGTGCAGGAACCGGCGATTTCATTCGGTTCCTTCAAGCAAAATCTACATATTTTTAGGCGGTTCGGTTCCTTCATTTTATGGCGCTTTGGTTCGTGGTTCCTGTTAAGATTTAAAAAAAAAAATATGACGCGAAGAAACCGAAAGAATAGAAAGGAGCCGATGTATATTATGAATTTAACTATAATTTATAATAGATATTTTTCTTGGAACGACATTGTCGAACCGATCTGAGTCATATAGGAAGGAACCGAACAGGACCGCATTGAATCCGTATGGAACCGATCCGAGAACTAATTTATAGACTTTTTTCAGATCTCAACCGAGGAACCACTTGGAACAACTAGTTTTTCGGTTCGATTTCAACGCAGCTCCAACCAAAAACTAGTAAAACCTAACCGATATTTTTTGCGGCAGTTCGGTTCCATTTCCTTTATTTTTTACAATGAGCCAATTTATTCCAGGCCTACCAAAATATGTCACATCGACTCGTAAATTCTAAAAAAGAAAAAAATTATCTATCAAAGACTATCAAATTAACAAATCATTAGGTATAGGGTAGAGAAGCTGGGAAAAAGTAGGTGGGTTTGAGATGTTCTCTTATTTGGGTCAAGTTATTTGGGCCAACAAGATTAATATGGGCCACAATAATATTAATATTAATAATAATAATTGAGTTTAAAATAACTAACAATAAATATAATCGGGCTGAATTAAATAATAATAATATTAATAATAGTAATAGTAATAATAATAAATAATATTATTATTTAGCTTGTAAAATCTTTTGGGCAACAATTAATATTGTTTAAATTTGACTCGGGCCTAGAAATGACGAGATGAAACAATGAATTAAAATGTGAAATGAAACGAAATGAATCACATGACTTGACATGAATTATAATGACATAAATGAATTTACATGATCATGAGAATGAAATGAATTAAATGACAAAATTATTCGGGCATTAATTTAATAAAATTGAACATATTTTCTATAATTCACAATAAATGTATATGCGAAATTGGGGCATTACAACCTACCCCCCTTTAACAAATTTTCGTCCTCGAAAATTAAGTTACATACCTTGAAAATGAATGTTGGATACTTAGAACGGATCTCCTATTCACGTTCTCAAGTTGCCTCATTTGGTCCATGACGACTCCATTGAACTTTCACCAATTTCACCTCTTTATTTCGTAATTGATGTATCTTACGCTCCAAAACAGCTGTAGGTACCTCCTCATAAGTCAGGTTCTTGGCTACGTGCAACTCTTTGAAATTGCATACGTGACCAGGATCATGTATGTACTTTCTCAGCATGGAGACGTTAAAGACATTATGCACTCCCGATAATTCCAACGACAATGCCAAACTATAAGCAAGATCACCAACACGACCCAAAATCTCAAAAGGTCCGATATAATGAGGCTGTAGCTTTCCCTTCTTACCGAATCGTATCACTCCTTTCATCGGCGCTACATTCAAGAACACTTTTTCTCCAATCTCAAATTGTATATCTTTCCTTCGTTTATCAGCATAAGACTTCTGCCGATCCTGGGCAGTCTTAATTTTACTTCTGATTTCGGCTATCTTCTCTACAGTCTGCCCGATCAATTTTGGACCCAAAATCTTTCCTTCTCCAACCTCACTCCAATAAAGGGGCGATCGACATCTCCTTCCGTACAGAGCTTCATACGGGACCATTTGTATAGTCGCTTGGTAACTATTATTATAAGCAAACTCTACTAAAGGCAAAATATTCTCCCAATTCTCACCAGTATCTGTAACACCCCCAGAATACGTCCGGGAATATCATGCGCCGTAGACCCTTCTCACAAGGATCTACCAGGCTACACTCCAATAGACTACTTAAATGATTGACCGACCGGGGTCAATCTAATTACAAAGCAGACCGACAAGGTCATTAAACAATTCAGAACTAAAGAAACTCACCTCACAATGACAAGAATAAACTTCAATACAGAAAGAAATGACAACTCAATTTAATAAATGAAAACTACACCCATGCAAGGGTGAATACTCGACAAAAAAGGGGGATGCCGACCAAAGTGAAAACAAAAGGAAAGACTCTGACTCTTGTGTGATTAGCATCGTCGTCTTCCATCTTCTTCCAAGCCAATCCCGTGACTGCTCCCGAGCTGCCAAAACTTGAGCGCATAACAGGCACCCACCCCGAAAACTCGGGGTTAGCAACCGGAATTTTGCTAGTGCAAGTACATAATATACAAGATATACGAACAATAACAACACAAAATTCAACCATCGTGAAGTCTTAACACAAACCATACATTCCCAAAGTCTACACAGTATAGCACTCGTATACACAAGGTGAAAAATAATCACATAGTCATATTCTCTATATGGAACATAACACCAATTAAACTTTAAACGAGCCCAAGGAGTCAAAAGATTTACTTTGTAAATCTATTCTTATAAAGGGAAAAGTATTTTGATAAGATAGTTTGAAAACATTATTAATGATTCGGGTCGTCTTGGGGTTTTAAACAAAAATCGAATGGGAATGCTTTTAGAAAATAATTTCAAGAGCTCTCGGGTCCTCGACCCAAGATATGGAAAATGATTGCACGAAAACATGTCAACATTATTCGGGATCCTCAATCCAATTTATAGAACACTGTCACAAACGAAATCATCACTACATCTCACGGGGTTCTCAACCCAATCCAAATAACATCATCACGAGGTCAATCATCTCAACGTTTCACAGGGTCCTCGACCCAATACACAGAATAGCACCACAATACAATCAAAGGCATAATCTCTCATTCGACATATCCTGCTCAAGACCCACGATTAATTAACCCTCGGAGATTTCGTCAAACCTCCTTGGTTAATTAACCCTGATACCAACGCTTTAAAAACAAGTTGAAACAAACTTTTCAAAAACACGAATCGTGGTCTATATCAAGACAAACATTTAAGAGAGAGTTTGAAAGATTTTAGATACGAACATCGTTCGGTAACGGGGTCTTAGCTATCACTCAAATACCCGAAACCAATAAGCCTGCCAGACGCCTCCCTTGCGCACCTGTGTACCGGCGTTCACTCCACTATGTTGGCCGCTCCTTGAACATGTCACCGCGCCGGCGATCACTCCCGCAAGAGCCGCCCCTTGCGCGCGCATTAGGTAACATCGGCGTTCACCACCCATATGGAGCCGCGCATTGCAGCATACACCAGGCCGGAGTGCACGCCCCGCCCTTAGAGGTTCCCGGATATGACGTTTCTCACAACAAATATCCACATTAATTCAAACATCAAGCACACAGACAAACGTCACAACAATTATCAACTCGGTACATCAAGTTACACAATCTTCTCCGCCAGTCCATAACCACACAAATAAACAATAACACGCACGTTATCAATCAAACTCAATCACAATAAGCCTTCAAACATAACCAACCAACACCGCACATATATCCCTATATTGCGACTCAACCGAATATAAATATATATATATATATATAACCTTACTATATTATAAGAATAAATATAGTTTACCCATCAATCCAAGTCGAGTACGTCAACTAGTGTTAGTATTCATCACTCGTCATTCACCAATATAGGCGCTTATATCAATATATGTATATACATATATATATTTAACATATAAATATATATATATGTATATACACACACACACACACACATATATATATATATATATATATATATATATATATATATATATATATATATATACACACACACACATTTATACATCCGTATAAATTCATACACTTCGACAACAATGATTTCACGCAGTTACAATTCGTATATCAAGATACTTGCCTTGGTAATCTCTCACGAATACTTCGGAAAATGCGGTTGATTGGAGAAATCCGGAACTCCAATGAAAACGGTGATCGGAAAGGCTCAACACTAGATTTTTGTAGAGAATTCGTCCCTAGTATCCTATCATCAAATAAAAAACAAATCACACGAGGAAAAACATCGCAAAACGACCAATTTTCTCTCTACGGCATTTTCCCGGACACCTTGAAGGCGTCAAACGAAAGTTCATATAAACGACGAATCGGAAATGGTAAAACCGTGGAAAGATGATGAAAATGATAGAATACTACTTAATCTTCAATTATCCATCAGAAATATGAGTTAAAACGATCAAATCGGACAAAGTCAACTAAAATCCCCAAAACTAGATTTTAGGAAATCATACCTTGATTCGATCGATCGGAGCAAGTTATGGAAGGATTAATTGATGATATGGACTCACTAATCTCGTGGATTTATAGTGGAACAACATGCCCTCATGTTCTCCAAGCTCCAGCCGCGGAAAGAGGGGAAAAAGGAGTAGAACAATGGGTGTAAACCCGACTGTCCCGTCATATTTATACTCGTGCAGGACACGGCGCAACAAACGGCTTGATCAGCGCCGTGTTTACCGCCGTGTTGCGGGTCGTCACATGACTGACCGACACGGCGCAACAAACGCCCGGCCCAAAGACCGTGTCTACCGCCGTGTTGCGGGTCAGTGCGCGACCTGACCGACACGGCGCAACACCCGGCGCAAGACACTTGCGCGTGTGTCTCGGTCGTGTCCGACACGGCACAACACCCGACGCAAATCTTGCGCGGGTTCTCGGCCGTTTCTCGGCAGTTCGCTAGTCCTAGCCGACCCGGGCAGACACGGCCGGCAGCGCCGTGCCACCGCCATTTCAGCAGTCCGGCCAAATAAGCTCCGGTTGAAAAATGATTCCGGCACAATCCGAAAATTACAATAGGACCACAACGACGATCCGAATGAGACGGAAAATAATAAAACAGACATACGATTAGCTCGACTTACGGTGATAAGTCGTGCTCACGAATATCACAACACAGTACATCACGACGTACCAAGAAGTCGTCCGTAGAACAAAATGACCGGTGCAACCGGCAAAATTCGAAAATAACCGGAACAGAAATCTCGAGTATTGCAACTATAACGTACCGGTTATGATCCAAAACGATAACAAGCAAATTACGAAGCATGAAATGTCCCAAGCACGGAACGAACACGACGAAAAGCTCGTGGACCGCATCAATGATCCGAAATGAAAATAATGATATACAACAATTCACCACATATGGCCCTAAATACAAAATCGATTGCCGAGAGGGAGAAATAATTAAATGCTGACACTCGACAGTTGAGAAATTTCCGTTCTACAAAGAGAATTTCAAATTAAACCGGAAATGAAAAATCTCGGGTATTACATTCTACCCTCCTTAAAATAAGTTTCGTCCCGAAACTTAAAGTAAGGAGCGATGGAAAAAATCAAGGAAAAGTAATTACGTGCTCAGCCCCAAAACATCACGAGCAAAGCGTGAACGTAAGGTTCCAGAAGTATGATGAACTGACCTAGCAAGTACAAGGCAATTTAAAATGATCGAAAGGTTCACAGATGAATTACCAACAATGAAAGTCATCCCATACCGAAAATACTAAGAAGAGTACGGGTAATACATTCCCCCGTCTAAGAGGACATTCAATCCCGAAACTTAGAACAACAAAAGATGGAAATGCAAAGCAACGAAACGAAAAACGATCGAAGTCACGATTGTTGGAATCAGCAACAATTAGGACATATTACAAAATATTCATTCTCCCATGTTAGGCTCCTCAGAAGGAGACATAGGGTTTCGGGACATTCTCCGGTCACTTACTCTGTTCGCCAACAGGTAGCATTCATTGCCGCCGGAAATTATCTCACAATATTTCTCCCGATGACCTTCACACCTACACCGGTAACAAGTCAAGAGTGGAGAGGGACAATTTGCACGTACGTGTCCCTGACCGTTACAGTTGAAGCATCTTCTCTTCTTACCGCGAGTCACCGATGCTGGTTTGGGATTCCAGCGTTCACTCCCGATCGTGAAGATGACGCTATCGAACGACGTAAGGGTTTGGAAGCCGTAGACTCTTCACCGACCAAAAATTTCTCAGATGTCCTCGGTCTCTTGGCTTCACTCATGGGCTTGACTACTGAGGAGATTTCATAGGATATCGTTTGATTTTGATACTCCTTCACTGTAGCATGAATCGTTGTCGTACGAACCAGCTCGCCGCTTCCATTCCCATCATCACGTCTACGTCTGTCGAGGCTCGACATACTAATACAGATAATACCGTTCAACAATATTAATTTATCATTCGTACAATATACCACAATTATCACCCGACTATTAGTTAGCATCCTTAGAATAATGGCAATATCGTAAAGCACAAAGTTTTATGAAGTCAATTTCGAGTCCTTCGACGAGGACGATCATTATATGTATGCACTTAACGAAAACAAATTTTTGAAAAAGAGGGCTAGTCACGTTGCGCCCAAAACTTATAAATACTGTCTTTTGTTTCGGAAGAGGAAGTTTATATAACGATTCTAATAATTATTTTCGAGTGATGTATAAAAGGAAATTGAAAATTGAATTGTAACTAATTTGAAGTATTTCAAAAGTGTTGAGTCCCAAATACCATAATTTTGAAAATATTTCCTCTTCTACCAAAACGTTTATTCGAAAGAATTTTCCGCCGAGATACGTGACCATTTGACATGACGACATTAAATCATGGCTTTTCACAATGTTAGAAAATTTCAAAGTACCACTTTAAAATATTCGTGATACTATAGCGCCGTGGGCCCCATGCCGGAAGCCACCTGGCTAAAAATTATTTTCAACAAAAATGTTCAAAATGCCAAAAAGGTCGATGTCGGTAATATTCTCAAATACTCGCAAAAGTCATTTATAAGATAACAAATACCATCATAAGAATACTATCAAAACGTTTAAGACCAAAATATCAAAACTCGGTTTGCAAGATACCAAAAGCCATCTCAAAATATTCACGCAGCGGATAAAATTAACATTCATAAATTTATTTTAATAAGGTGCAGGAACAGATAAATATGCTCGACTTCCGAAGCATACTACATAACCATTTTTACTCGGACCGCATACGCATGCTATATCTTAAAAAAATAATATCACTAGCAAGTTTCAAATCCTTAGTTCACATTAAGTATATTAGCACAATATAATCAACTACGTATATAAAGGGACTTACGATCGGGAGACTTACCATCACGGATCGCTTGAAGATGATGTCAGAACCACGATACTAATCACAACTCTGATACGCGCGACTTACACCGGACATGGACTTCACCCAACGGCCTAGGTTTTTCGAAAACCTAAGCTCCGATACCATAAATGTAACACCCCCAGAATACGTCCGGGAATATCACACGCCGTAGACCCTTCTCACAAGGATCTACCAGGCTACACTCCAATAGACTACTTAAATGATTGACCGACCGGGGTCAATCTAATTACAAAACAGACCGACAAGGTCATTAAACAATTCAGAACTAAAGAAACTCACCTCACAATGACAAGAATAAACTTCAATACAGAAAGAAATGACAACTCAATTTAATAAATGAAAACTACACCCATGCAAGGGTGAATACTCGACCAAAAAGGGGGATGCCGACCAAAGTGAAAACAAAAGGAAAGACTCTGACTCTTGTGTGATTAGCATCGCTGCCTTCCATCTTCTTCCAAGCCAATCCCGTGATCGCCTCGACCGCCAAAACGTGAGCGCATAACAGCACTCCACCCCGAAAACTCGGGGGTAAGCAAACTGGAATTTTGCTAGTGCAAGTACATAATATACAAGATATACGAACAATAACAACACAAAATTCAACCATCGTGAAGTCTTAACACAAACCATATATTCCCAAAGTCTACACAGTATAGCACTCGTATACACAAGGTGAAAAATAATCACATAGTCATATTCTCTATATGGAACATAACACCAATTAAACTTTAAACGGGCCCAAGGAGTCAAAAGATTTACTTTGTAAATCTATTCTTATAAAGGGAAAAGTATTTTGATAAGATAGTTTGAAAACATTATTAATGATTCGGGTCGTCTTGGGGTTTTAAACAAAAATCGAATGGGAATGCTTTTAGAAAATAATTTCAAGAGCTCTCGGGTCCTCGACCCAAGATATGGAAAATGATTGCACGAAAACATGTCAACATTATTCGGGATCCTCAACCCAATTTATAGAACACTGTCACAAACGAAATCATTACTACATCTCACGGGGTTCTCAACCCAATCCAAATAACATCATCACGAGGTCAATCATCTCAACGTTTCACAGGGTCCTCGACCCAATACACAGAATAACACCACAATACAATCAAAGGCACAATCTCTCATTCGACATATCCTGCTCAAGACTTCGACATTAACCCTGAGATTTTGTCAAACCTCCTTGGTTAATTAACCCTGATACCAACGCTTTAAAAACAAGTTGATACAAACTTTTCAAAAACACGAATCGTGGTCTATATCAAGACAAACATTTAAGAGAGAGTTTGAAAGATTTTAGATACGAACATCGTTCGGTAACGGGGTCTTAGCTATCACTCAAATACCCGAAACCAATAAGCCTGCCAGGCGCCTCCCTTGCGCACCTGTGTACCGGCGTTCACTCCACTATGTTGGCCGCTCCTTGAACATGTCACCGCACCGGCGATCACTCCCGCAAGATCCGCCCCTTGCGCGCGCATTAGGTAACATCGGCGTTCAGCACCCATATGGAGCCGCGCATTGCAGCATACACCAGGACGGAGTGCACGCCCCACCCTCAGAGGTTCCCGGATATGACGTTTCTCACAACAAATATCCACATTAATTCAAACATCAAGCACACAGACAAACGTCACAACAATTATCAACTCGGTACATCAAGTTACACAATTTTCTCCGCCAGTCCATAACCACACAAATAAACAATAACACGCACGTTATCAATCAAACTCAATCACAATAAGCCTTCAAACATAACCAAGCAACACCGCACATATATCCCTATATTGCGACTCAACCGAATATAAATATATATATATATATCTCTCTCTCTCATCTCTCTCTCTCTCTCTATATATATATATATATAACCTTACTATATTATAAGAATAAATATAGTTTACCCATCAATCCAAGTCGAGTACGTCAACTAGTGTTAGTATTCATCACTCGTCATTCACCAATATAGGCGCTTATATCAATATATGTATATACATACATATATTTAACATATAAATATATATATACATATATAAAACTATATATATATATATGTATATATACACATATATATATACACATTTATACATCCGTATAAATTCATACACTTCGACAACAATGATTTCACTCAGTTTCAATTCGTATATCAAGGTACTTGCCTTGGTAATCTCTCACGAATACTTCGGAAAATGCGGTTGATTGGAGAAATCTGGAACTCCAATGAAAACGGCGATCGGAAAGGCTCAACACTAGATTTTTGTAGGGAATTCGTCCCTAGTATCCTATCATCAAATAAACAACAAATCACACGAGGAAAAACATCGCAAAACGACCAATTTTCTCTCTACGGCATTTTCCCGGACACCTTGAAGGCGTCAAACAAAAGTTCATATAAACGACGAATCGGAAATGGTAAAACCGTGGAAAGATGATGAAAATGATAGAATACTACTTAATCTAAAATTATCCATCAGAAATATGAGTTAAAACGATCAAATCGGACAAAGTCAACTAAAATATCCAAAACTAGATTTTAGGAAATCATACCTTGATTCGATCGATCGGAGCAAGTTATGGAAGGATTAATTGATGATATGGACTCACTAATCTCGTGGATTTATAGTGGAACAACATGCCCTCATGTTCTCCAAGCTCCAGCCGCGGAAAGAGGGGAAAAAGGAGTAGAACAATGGGTGTAAACCCGACTGTCCCGTCATATTTATACTCGTGCAGGACACGGCGCAACAAACGGCCCAGTCCAGCGCCGTGTTTACCGCCGTGTTGCGGGTCAGCGCGCGACCTGACCGACACGGCGCAACAAACGGCCCAGTCCAGCACCGTGTCTACCGCCGTGTTGCGGGTCAGTGCGCGACCTGACCGACACGGCGCAACACCCGGCGCAAGACACTTGCGCGTGTGTCTCGGTCGTGTCCGACACGGCACAACACCCGACGCAAATCTTGCGCGGGTTCTCGGCCGTTTCTCGGCAGGCCTGCTAGTCCTAGCCGACCCGGCGCAGGACACGGCGCTCGGCAGCGCCGTTTTCACCGCCATTTCGTACAGGTCCGGCCAGCGAAGCTCCGGTTGAAAAATGATTCCGGCACAATCCGAAAATTACAATAGGACCACAACGACGATCCGGAATGAGACGGAAAATAATAAAACAGGACATACGATTAGCTCGACTCCCACAGTGATAAGTCGTACCCGACGAATATCACAACACAGTACATCACGACGTACCAAGAAGTCGTCCGTAGAACAAAATGACCGGTGCAACCGGCAAAATTCGAAAATAACCGGAACAGAAATCTCGAGTATTGCAACTATAACGTACCGGTTATGATCCAAAACGATAACAAGCAAATTACGAAGCATGAAATGTCCCAAGCACGGAACGAACACGACGAAAAGCTCGTGGACCGCATCAATGATCCGAAATGAAAATAATGATATACAACAATTCACCACATATGGCCCTAAATACAAAATCGATTGCCGAGAGGGAGAAATAATTAAATGCTGACACTCGACAGTTGAGAAATTTCCGTTCTACAAAGAGAATTTCAAATTAAACCGGAAATGAAAAATCTCGGGTATTACAGTATCAAGAACACACGCCCTCAACAAATCTTCGAGTGTCTTGATAGTCTGTTCAGATTGACCATCGGTTTGCGGATGATATGCAGTACTGAAATTCAACTTAGTGCCCAATTCACTCTGCAGACTCTTGCAAAACCTCGACGTAACTCACGGATCTCTATTCGAGACGATCGACACTGGAACACCATGTAACCTCACAATCTCCCGAATATAAATCTTCGCATACTGTTCCATACTGTAAGTCATCCTCACAGGTAGAAAATGAGATGACTTTGTCAAACGATCTACTATCACCCAGATAGCATCGTTCTTCCTCACAGTTCATGGTAGACCAACCACGAAATCCATTGTGACATGCTCCCATTTTCGTTCTGGGATTTCCAACGGTTGAAGTAAACCTCCTGGATGTTGGTGTTCTGCCTTCACCTGCTGACATATAATACACCTCTCCACAAATACACCAATGTCCTGTTTCATTCCTCTCCACCAAAAGAACTTCTTCAGGTCGTGGTACATCTTTCACTACAAAAAAAACAGTTTTTACCGACGCCAAAATGGCGTTGGTAAAACAGAAAATGGCGTTGGTAAAAAAATTACCGACGCCATTACCGACGGCAAATTGCCGTTGGAAAAACGCTCGACGGTAATTTTTTACCGACGCCATTTTCCGACGCCGCCATTTACCGACGCCATTTTTGGCGTCGATAAATTAAAAAAATTAAAAAGTCGGGTCGACTCAAAGGGGCTCGGGCGGGTTAGGTCCGGCTCAAAGTGAGGGTTCGGCCAGGTCAGTGAGTGCGGGCGGGTGCGGGTCCGGGCGGATCAGGTTCGGGCTCCATTCAATTTCAAATGGTTGAGAAGGATTTTGGTTTATAAACCACCAAAAACATTGATGTTTTTTCGATGTGGGATTGTGTTAAAAAATTACCGATGCCGAAAATGGCGTCGGTAATGGCGTAAACGGTGTCGGTAAATTTTAAAAAAAAAAAAAAAAATTACCAACGCCAAAATGGCGTCGGTAATGGCGTCGGTAAATGGCGTCGGTAAACGGCGTCGTTAATTGTAAAAAAAATAAGTCTGCGAACCGGTCGTCGGCAATGGCGTCGGTAAATCGGGCGTCGGTAAATGGCGTCGGTAAATTATAAATTTAACAACGGCGGTACGGGCGTCGGTAAATGGCGTCGGTAAATTATAAGTTTAACAACGGCGGTGCTGGCGTCGGTAAATGGCGTCGGTAAAAACTGTTTTTTTTGTAGTGTTTGTACCTCCCGGGTGAGCGGAGTATGGTGCATTGTGAGCTTCTTCAAGAATTTGCTTTCTAAGGGATGGATCCTTAGGAACACATAACCTCCTATCATAAGTCAAAGCATTGTCTGCACCAACGACAAACTTCTCAATACTTCCATTTTGTGCTCGATCTTTCATCTTGCACAAGAACTTATCACGTGGTTGAGCCTCCTTAATCTTATCCCTCAAGTTTGGGTGCAAGACCAAAGATGATAGGATTGCTTTTGAACTCTCTGAAGACTCAACTACCTCAATCCTCAACTCGGAGAACTCCTTTATCAAACTCTCCTGATCAGTCAAGCAAGCTAACTCGCCTCTGGTCTTCCGACTCAAGTCATCAGCTACCACATTAGCCTTACCCGGATGGTAATGGATGGTACAATCATAGTCCTTCACCAGTTCTAACCATCGACTTTGCCTCATGTTCAGATCCTTCTGTGTGAAAAGATACTTCAAACTTTTATGGTCCGTGTATATCTCACACTTCCCTCCGTAGAGATAGTGACGCCAAATCTTCAGCGCATGTACTACAACAGCCAACTCCAAATCATGCGTTGGATAGTTCAACTCGTGTGGTTTAAGCTGTCTGGATGCATTGGCTACTACTTTACCATGTTGCATCAGAACCCAACCCAACCCTTGCTTTGAGGCATCACTATAAATAACAAAGTCTTCCGTCGGATCGTGAATCGTTAATACCGTGCCGAGGTTAGTCTCCTTTTCAACTCTTGAAAACTTTCCTCGCACCTCTCACTCCATTCAAACCTCACGCCCTTCCTTGTTAATGGGTCATAGGAGTGGCGATTTTCAAAAATCCTTCGATAAATCTTCTATAATAGCCAGCTAAGCCTAGAAAGCTGCGAACTTCGCTCGTATTCTTGGGTACTCCCCAACTACTCACTGCTACAACCTTATCGGGATCTACCTCAATTCCTTTTGAAGTCACCACATGTCCAAGGAATCCAACTTTGTTTTACCAAAACTCACATTTCTTGAACTTGGCATACAACTTCTCCTTGCGAAGCGTCTCTAATGTAATCCTCAAATGCTCTTGGTGTTGTTCCTTGTCATTAGAATACACCAAGATGTCTTCTATGAAGACGATCACGAATTTATCCAAGTAAGGTTGGAACACCCTGTTCATCAAATCCATAAAGACTGACGGTGCATTACTCAGACCAAATGGCATCACTACAAATTCAAAATGCTCATAACGGGTCCTGAAAGCCGTCTTGGGAATGTCACACTCCCTAATCTTCAGTTGGTGGTACCTCGACCGCAAATCAATCTTCAAAAAGGTTCCGGCTCCCCTCAACTGATTGAATAGATCGTCGATTCTCGGTAGTGGGTACTTGTTCTTCACCGTGAGTCGATTCAACTCTCTATAATCTATACACATCCGAAGTGACTCATCCTTCTTCCTTACAAATAGCACTGGTGCACCCCATGGTGACACACTAGGACGAAAAAATCCGAGCTCCAGCAGCTCTTTAATTTGGACCTTCAATCCTTGAAGTTCCTTCGGAGCCATTTTATATGGCGCTTTGAATGTTGGGGCCACCCCAGGGACCAAATCAATGCTAAACTCCACTTGTCGGTCGGGTGGGACTCCCGGCAAATCCTCTGGAAACACATCCAAAAACTCCCGTACTATAGGTACGTCTGTAGGGGACACCTCACTGGTACGAGTGTCGACCAAACTCACCAAGTAACCCTGACATTTCTCCTTCCTTAGACTTCTCAGTGCCTTTATGGCTGTGATTACTCTTGGTACTGCCCTACTCTTAGTACCATAAAAGGTGATCGACTCATCTTCGGAACACCTCAATGTCACCTTCTTCTCGCGGCAGTTTATATCGGCATCATGTCTATCGAGCTACCCATACCAAGGATCACGTCAAAATCCATCGAGTTAATCAAATATAGACTAGCGTGAAATTCTCTTCCTCCCGCCTCGATACTCTCGTCAATCATTCGTTAGTGATTATCGTATCCTGACGGTAAGCTAACCTCAAGAGACTCAACAGTTTTAACGCTTCTATGACCAATGGCATGATAAAACTTTGCATACATAAGAGTATGTGTGGCACCAGTGTCAAATAAAGCGAAAGCAGGCACATTAGAGATCATAAGCATACCTGACACCGTGCCGGGATTCTCATCTGTGTCCTTTTGGGTCAAAGAATAAATGCGAGCTTTTCCTCCAGAACCTTGACCTTTAGCCCTTTGGAGATGACAGTTCGAAGATGAATGCCCTGGCTCCTTGCATCTGTAGCAGACACCTTTTCCATGCAAACACTCTCCGTCATGATTTTTACCACACTTCGAGCACTCTGGCTTACTGGTTTGAGGCTTACGTCCCGATCTTTGATCAACCTTTGCTTGCTTATTAGAAACCACGGCCTTATTTTGGTTCCCATTCCAATGCCTCGTACCGGTATTAGGCTTAGTAGAATGTTGTTGATCCAGATTATGGCTAGCCTCAACCTCTTGAGCTCGAAACATTGTCTCAGTATACGGTAGCACCTCATGACCAGCCACGATGTGATGAATACTCGGGCGTAAACCACTTCGAAACTTAAGGGCCCTATTTCGGTCAGTATCCACCATGTGCTCCACAAAGAAACTAATTTGGTTGAATTTCCTCTCATATTCTTCAACCGTAATTCCTCCTTGTTCGAGATTCCAAAACTCTCTCTCCATCTTCTCTCGGTAATGCTATGGGTAGTACTGTTCCATCACTATTTCCTTGAATCGATCCCAAGTCAATGCAGCACGCTCGGCCGCCGGCCTCAAACGCCAATAGCTTATCCACCTACGTACAGCATCCTCCACCATTTGGTATTGGCCACAAAGAATTCTTTGCACATCAGTGCACCCAATGAGCTCAAAGGTGCGCTCGAGCGACATGAACCATTCGTCAACAAAAGCGGGTCCTTCTCGACCATTGAATGTTAGTGGGGTGAAACATCGGAACTGTTGCACGACTTGTGCCTGAGTAGGAGATGGCACGTCATTGTTGTGGTTATTTCGTCCTGTGTTATCACCAAGACTGAGACCAAGGTTAGCATTCTCACCACCAGGATTATCTCCACCTCGGTTAGTTGGGCGTCCACGTCTACGAGTTGTCATTATCCTAAGGCATATCATACTCAATGATCCCTCAGTACTTGCCCAACGAGAGGGACGAATAAGATGAAGAATTACATTGCATCTATGGGTTGAGAACTAGAGGTTTCTAGCAATGATGATTTATGCATGTCACACATATACTTATGAGTTTATAAGAAAATAATTTCATGCCCAAATACTTTATCATAAAATTCTTAAGTACAAAATAGACCCAAGATGCATCTGTAATACATGAATCATGGTTGATCTAGTAAACTGCATTTATCACATAATGAATAATAATAACTTAATGTACCTTGGAGTCGACGTGGAGAAGCAGAGGTAGATGATCATAATTGCTAAAAATATTTGACTACTTGCGAAAATAAAATTTCAGTTTAGAAAAAAAAGAAACCATTTTAACGAGTCTACAGAACCATAGACCCGCTCCGATACCACTTATGTAGCGACCACTTTTTTAAAATAATAATTCTTCTAATTTTAATAAGAATAAATAAAAATTTTGCAGCAGAAATACATTTTCAAAAGACAGACTGAATAATCGCAAGTAATATTCTCGAGTCATCGTTAAAACGAAACATATCTTGACGTGAAAATAAAACAAATCAAACAATTGTTCGTAAAACATAATTTTAGAGAAATAATATTTAATAAATAAACATTTAATCATCAGCTTGATCATCCCACTCTCAATCGCATGCCACATCGAGCTCCTCAACCTGAAAGAGTTAAATAGTGGGGTGAGCTTCCAACTCGCTTAGTGTGGAGAGTACGCAATATGTCTACGTTAATTACTAAATATATTATCAAGTATAAACAACATGACTGATAAATTCTGAAGCCCGTCGCCTGGCCCGAAGGCTTTATGCACAATTAAGTGCTTCTGACTGATTTGCACATTTAAGTGCTTCTGACTGATTTGTATATTTAAGTGCTTCTGACTGATTGCACATTTAAATGTTTCTGACTGATTTTACATGTACATACAAGACAATATATAAAGCAATTAAAATAAACAAAAGCGTAATAAATCCCCACACCTGGATAAAATGCAGTTCTTGAACTTGAATGTGATGAGATGCTTGACTCGACAATTTTAGGCCGGTAAATTCTTGTTATTATCTACAAATAATAATAATATATTATTATAATTTATAAATATATAATAATTGGAAATAAAGTACGAGGCATAGATTAAAATTGAATTATTAATATTTGTTGTGTCGAGAATTATACTCTCCGACTGCAATCGCCTGAGATCGGGCGACCTAGCCATTGCCGAGCAATGAGGCGTAATCGCCGACCAGACTGTGCGACCAAGCCTTAGCCCAGCAGACAAGATGTATCGGCCAACCGAAGGTCCCATGACAAGTCCCGGTGCCGAGCGATCGACATCAAATACGATCGTCTCTCGGTACTTGGCGACCGACTCCTGGCGACCGACTAGCGGTGCCGACCGACCCTTGGCGACCGACTAGCGGACGATCATCTCTCGGCACTTGCCGACCGACCCTTGGTGACCGACCGATGCTGACCCTCAGTGACCAGCTAGAGACGACCGCAACATGCCGATAGTCATCCAGTCGGCAAAGGCCGAGCCTCAGGACTGAACCCACGTGCAAGAGCCGAGACAAGATCCGCAATTCACGGATCGCTATTACAGCTCACAAGATCCGTCCACCCGGCAGTGCCCGCCGAAAGTTGTCGGTAGGACCGCATGTGACAAATGACCCGGACGCGTGGCCGCTCCTCATCGACCGCCACCGGCCGCCAGAAGCTGACTTTAGGCATCGCCGGATCTACCTTGGACTTTAGGCCGACAACCCGTGTGATCGCCCCATTATAATATGGGCCGGCAGATGATCGCCCTATTATTATAATGGCCGGAAGGCGATCGCCCGCCTGAAGAAAAGACTCGGCTGCCTCTATATATACACGGCTCCCTGCACTTGGACTTCTCTCGGATTTTTCCTCACTGAACAAGCATTCTCTGCATTCCCACGAGATTTCTCACAGCACTTGGCTATCTCCAACTCTTGGCAACAGCTATCATTCGGTACTTACTTCTCCCGGCCTCTCTCATCAAGGCACGATCGAGGACGAAGAACACCGAGCTTCGCTCAAGAGCCGGATTAACAGAGTCTTTTTACACTCATTGTATTTAGATTTCTCACATTAATACTTGTATCCACGAATATTTGTATTAATAACATCTCGCGATAGCATTCAAACCCGGGCCTAACAAACCCGGCAAATCTTGTATTTATTTATTTTCTCTCGGAAGTGCCCCGCAAATTGTTGTTTGTTGTTCGTCTTCCAGCAGTATTAATCTTCGGATAAATATTTTGGGCAACAACAATATTAATGAATACAATCATTATTTTAATGGCTCGGATAAAAAGGGCTGGATTTTAATTATTGAAAAGTTGATTGAAGTAAAATTGAAGGGAATAAATATTTAAGGACTGAAATTGAAGGAATTATAAAGTTAACTGGGGTTAATCCGTAAGAATTAACTATCTGGGGTCTGAAATTGAAGAAATTATAATTCCGATTAGGGCTAGATTGAGTATTCTCAGATCAATTGAATTACTGGAAAGGGATTGGGTATAAAAACCCTTACCCCTAATAAGTCAGTCGCCTCACTTCTTTTGAGAGGTGCTATTCCCCCCCCCCCCGACACCCGCCGTCTCCCCCCCTTCTCTTTTTTTTTCCCATTCTATCCTTATCTTAATATATTTAATATTAATATTATTTTTTCGTTATTATTAAAATTAATAGTTTCTCATATTTTATATATTATTTTAAAATATATTGTTAGAAACTTTATTTTTTTCCTTTTCTATCCTTTACTCCTTTGCACTTTAATTTTTTTTCATATTATTTATTTATTTGTTTTTTTTTCTTTGAATTTTTATTTTACTTTATTATTATCAAAATTAAAATTTTCTATTATTTATTTATTTATTTATTTATTTATATTATTTATGATTAAAAATAACTACGACACAATATAATAAATAATAAATGCGAAAAATACGATCAACATTGATAAATAAATTATTCAATTACATTATCTGGTCATCAAATCGAACCAAGATTGTATCCTTTCTCCATATGGATCAGCCCATCCTTTACCATCTTCACTCACATTATTCCACCATAAAAGTAGAATTGGTGGTACAAGATAATCGGAGTTCAAAAAAACTTGTACAAAGTGATTACCATTAACTAATGCAATTGCTATATGTTGACGTTGTTGAAATGGAATTGGAGCTGACCTTAATGGCAAGTGTGTAAAACAACTTCCACTAAGAGGAGTAAATGCATGCAGCACAATATTATATCGTGTTGCAATGACAGCCCCACACATAATGTCCATCCAACTCCACTGTGGTGCCGGAGATTCGAAGAAATTTAGTGCTCGCATCATAGTATCGGCAGCACCTCTTTTAAGATAAACACGATCGTAAAACTCCATATTTTGTTCAATTTCAAAGTAAAGATCTGCCCGAACCTGCTTCCAACCATCTTATGAATTATACCCGACTTGTGCAGCTATCGCTCTGTATCCGCAGTTACCATCCCCAAGAACATCAACTGTATGACTGACGTGACTCCGATATGCACCTAGCATTTGTGTGATATATGGATCATTGATTCCTTTTCCTGAATTTCGTGTACGAGTGTTCGTAGACTCAAAGCAAGAGCGCATCCTCGGCTGACTTTGCTCTTTTTTACTAGGTCGACCTTTGTTTTTTGTGTTGTAGGGTGGTTCTTGATATTTGCAGTTAGATGGATCTACCATGTCAATCATTTTATCTAACATATGATATCTCATGGTGGATCCATTTTATCCAATCGTCTTTAACGTTGTCATTCTATCGGGAGATCTCGCCTCATTTGGCAAAGCAGAGGTCATGGATAACCTTTTCCAGTGGCAGTGGATCTCGTCTATTGGAATTGACAAGAATTGTGACTGATAAAACGATAAGCGATGCTTACATGGCAAACCATATACAAATTTGAAACTACAATTACAATTGTCCACATATTGTCCGTCGACCTTCTTCAACTCATTAGAGATCAGGTGGAGTGCCTCCAAGGATATGCAGCCTAGTAAATTTTCGTAGATTTCATCATTAAAATCATGACATCTCATAATATGCGACCTTTCAAATGATGCTTTGATATCTCCAAATTCCAGAATCAACATCTTGTCGATTTTTTCAACAGATGTGTCCATCGAAGAAATCGCATCACCCAAATATTTTTTCAATCTTGAATGGGCTGACTCTACCCTGAAAATTTATAATATTGTGTTAGAATATGAAATCAAGATGGATAAATACTAGTATTTTAAGTACATAACATAATACCTTTGACTTGAACGACATCCTATGTGCATATAATTATTCGTCCAAGCGTAGACAAATCGATCACTGTAAGGTAATAACCATGTTGACCATAGATATTCTATCACTTTCGGGTACGATTTATATTTATCTATCAACAACTTCCATTCATGTTCAAAAGAACCCATATTAGATGACATATAAATTTTGTGCCAAGACTGATTAAAGTTAGTCCATTCGGCACCTAAGAAGGGACTGCATTTTTTCATGACATTTTTATTTATATGCTATATGCAGATAATGTGATGTGCGTTGGGAAAAACTTCTCCTATTGAAGATATTAGTGCCAAATCTCTATCAGTAACAAGCACAGATGGCATTAATGCCCCTTTTTCAAGCATAATTTTTTTTAGACAATTTAAATGCCAAGTGTATCGTTCTGTTAGTTCATCACACATATAGCCAAACATAAGTGAATAAGTTAGCTTCGTGGATGTGATACCCACGACCTCCAAGAAAGGAACCCGATATTCATTCGTCTTGTAAGTGACGTCAATAACGAGTACCGTAGGAAATTGCGCATATAACTCAATACTATCTCTATGAATCCAAACAATATCTGTAATTGCTTGTGTCTCCGGATGCACACGGTACATATGAAAATAACCTGCATGTACCAAAAATAGTTAGTTAATAGATGGACAAATTATATTAATATTTCAAATGAAAAAAAAACTTAATTACCTTTATGAATTAATTGAGATAAAACATATTGGACGTTGCTTAATAAACCCTTTTTGGCCTTCCTTTCGCTTTGTACTGCATTGTAAATACTTTTAATGCCTGTAGTATTAGATGGGTCACGTTCCTTCAAGGCGCTCAGAATAAACCGAGGAGCAGTAATCTCGGCCATTTTACTCACAATGCACTTTTCATCTCGTGTTAGTCTTGATGTGTACTCATGACCCTCTAAATATTGTGCTGGGGCATGATTATGCTCTCCGCACACAATAGTAATTCCCCACAAAATACCATCTGGAGGAATCGGTACACCTCATAGAGAGAATGGACAACCATTTTTTTGTACTAGTACATCTTTTTAAAGTTTCTCCACTTTTTAAATATCTTGGTGGTTGATATTTTCCTCCCTTTTCACAAATTAGAGTGCATTTCGGGAGTTTGTTACCTATTTTCTTTGCGGATTTATCAATAACTATGACGAATCCATTTTTCCTTCCGGTCGTCCTCACCCAATCTAACATCGCATCTCTACTTTCAAAAATCTGTAAAAAAAATAAAAAGAATAAAACTGATTAAATGAGCAATATATATACTAAACTAATTAAATGAAAAGAGCAAACCAGAAAAATATATTTATACGAAAAAAGAGAAATATATATATATATATATATATATATATATATATATATATATATATATATATATATACCAAAAAAAATGACGAAACACAAAAAAAAAAAGATATTTACACGAAGTCGTACCTGATCAGTGATAAATTCACACGACACATTCTCATTATTTGCTGAATTATATTCTTCCATTTATTATAAACAGAATAGTGTTTCAGAAATGTGAACAAATAAGTGATATTACAAGAGAAATTTAAGAAGAAAATATAGAGAGATGATGAGTTATATTTCTTCTTCACTCCCTATTTATAGCCAAACAAGATTACTAAATAATAAAAATAATTGACATGACAATTCAATAGGTAGTATAGATTAGGGAACTATTTTGGTGAAAGACTTTGAAATGACAATTCAATAGGTAGATATAGGTTAGGGAACTATTTTGTTGAAAGACTTTGAAATGACAACTCAATTGGTAGCTAATAATAATAATAATATATATCAAAATAATAATATATAATCTCAATAATAATATATATAATTTGTATAGATGACTATTGATGTAGTGGAGGATATTGCAATTTGTTATTTGGAAAAGGGTTGTTTTTGAAATATATGGAAAATATTTGTTGGTGAATTTTGGGATAAACTCGGCCTTTTTTATCGGAATCGACCCACTGAATAAGACTCACTACTCCGCAGTGAGGCCCGTCGCTTTTTGGCCAAAAAACGACATTTAGGCCTTCGATTTTGCTTTTTCTGTTTTTAGGGACTTAATTGTAATTTTCTAAAAGTTTGTGTGGTTGTTATTAATTACCGTGATTTTAACTCTAGCTTCCATAGGGTATATATATATATATGCGTGTAAGGCCATTATTTCAGACGTTCAATGAATTGAAGTTTTTCTCTAAATTTTATTGAAATTCTTAGATCGGTTGAATCTAGATCTGTTCGAACATATTTTCTAAATATTTTTTTTAAATATAAATATATTGTATAGAAATAAATTTATAAATTAGTAAAAAAATTATCGAAAAAATATGAGTAAAAAATTGAAAAAAATTTAAAGTATTATATATATATATATATATATATATATATATATGTGTGTGTGTGTGTGTGTGTGTGTTTTAAAAAAGTGGGAGAAACAAAAAAGACATTTTGGTCTTTTTTGTCAAGAGAGGGGGGATTAGCAAAAGAGGGGGGAATTAGCATAGCCCCTTCTTTTTCTCTCTTCTCCTCTCTCTCGATTCACCTCTCTCAAAACCTCTCTGTAACACACACACACACACGACCGAACACACCACACATGAAAACCGGCTTACAAACTCTCAGACACAAACGACATGGAACCCATATCTATGTCCAGATTTCAGATTACACACAAAAATCGGGACTTCGGCCTGGGCTCGGCACTATCGCAGTGGTTTGTGGCTGAGTTCGGTGATTGGCGGCGGAGGACTGATGCAGGGGGGTTTATATTTGGGGCTGGCTAAAGAAAAGGCTCCGGACCTAGGCTTCGGCCAGTGATGTTGGCGGAAGATGGGTCAATATGGCGAGAATAAGGTGAGGTGGTGGAGGTTCAGATTTCTGCGAATTACGGGGTTTTTGGCCTCGGCTCGATTTGGGCTTTGATTGCGGGTTCGGGCCGCGGGTTCCTATGACATGTAACTGGGTCTGTCCAGATCGACTATAGGAGGAGGTGAGAAGCGACTCAACCTACTCAGTTGGTGGATTATATGTTTCATGGTTTGTTTGGAGGTTGAGCGTAGTTTCAGTGTTTTGCTGGGTTTAAAATCTGTATTTGGCCGATGGGCTCGGGAGTTGTGTAGAAATCATAGATGTTGTCTGAGTTTAGATTAATACTCAGATTTGCAACTTCTAGTTTAATCGAAATTTGAAACGAAACATAAAACTATAAGGTAAAGATTTGATGGGCTAGAGTGTACCTTTGCTGGAGTGAAGAAAGGTTTGGAGAACCGAATGAGGTTTGCTGGGAAGAATGTTGAGAAGATGAAGTTGCATATTCAAGATGCGGCTGGGACAATTTGGCAGAAAGAGCTGTCTTCTTCTGCGTATTTTTTTTTGTATATTTTAGGGTTTGTATGAGTATAGAATATAGTATTTATACTGTATTAGAAATTAAGTATAGGGTAGAGAATCGGGAAAAAAAAGTAGGTGGGTTTGAGATGTTCTCTTATTTGGGTCAAGCTATTTGGGCCAACAAGATTAATATGTGCCACAATAATATAATATTAATAATAATAATTGAGTTTAAAATAACTAACAATAAATATAATCTGGCTGAATTAAATAATAATATTAATAATAGTAAGAGTAATAATAATAAATAATATTATTATTTAGCTTGTAAAATCTTTTGGGCAACAATTAATATTGTTTAAATTTGACTTGGGCCTAGAAATGACGAGATGAAATAATGAATTAAAATATGAAATGAAACAAAATGAATCACATGACTTGACAAGAATTATAATGACATAAATGAATTTGCGTGATCATGAGAATAAAATGAATTAAATGACAAAATTATTCGGGCATTAATTTAATAAAATTGAATATGCTTTCTATAATTCACAATAAATGTATATGTGAAATCGGGGCGTTACAGCCCACCTGGACAAGTAATAAACGCAAGCAAAAATGATTCTCGACTCTTCCTTATGCTTCAGTCTGCTGCTCCACCTTTCATCGTGAACAACTAAGTTTAGCGGTCGATCGAGCTTAACGAAGTCTAACGGACAACAGACTCGATTTACATGTTTGGACTTTAGAGTTTTACATTCGACTTAAGTTTAATAATAAAAGATATGATTCTCTCATAGAACCTAACTGAACATATAACATATAATCCCCCTTGTGTGCGTGTGTGGGTAAAAAAAAAAAAGAAAAAAAAAACCGATACTCGATTCCGCTACACATTCCTTGGTTCGAAAACTAACATCAAACACTTAACATAATCATAACATAATGTGCATCAAGGCTGGAAATTATTAGCATTCTGTTAATGCACGTAAGAACTAGATAGTGTATCTTATACCACTGGAAAGCTACTGAAGTCTAGTTTCATGTACATTTTACGGATCTCAAAAATATTAAACGTGTAGAAAGTTATGACCATTTCCGTGAAGTATAACGAAACTGCCAATATCCGGCAAAAATGGGAAAAACATCATATTAACTTAGAGCTCGTTTCTAACAACGAAAACCCTAAACATGTAAACTCCAATCATACATATCATACTTATAACACATATAGGTGTCGACATACAATCATGCTTCTCGACATTACTAACTCCATTTCATAATCTTTTCTTTTGAAAACATGACTACTTACTCATTCTTATTTTTCCAACATTAACATTCAAACACCACATATCAAATATCACTAACATCAACAATACATTTAATATCTACTCATGTTGACAATCAAAATCTTGGTCCTAACGTACAAATGACCTAAACATGACTTTAAAATCCTCAATACATAACATGCTCCTTAACTACATCAAATATTACCAACACATCTTCCAACTTCATAAATCTAACTTCATGCTCTTCTTTTCAAATAAATTTCCAAAATATTTTATAAATATCTAACGAAAATATATCATGTACTCCTTCCATATATCATCACAATTATCAAGTTACTTTTGAACATACAACAACATATCAAGAACTAAACATGATTCTTCCTTACTTTCAAAACACCAAACATTTTATAAAAATCTCATAAATTCATCATAGCATCATATCATCATATAACAATATATTATGTAAGAAAAACATAATAAAAACAACACATAATTGGGTTATGAAACCCTAAAATTTTTGGCCAAGACATGAAAATGAAAGCATGATTAAAACTTGTTACTTTCAAGAACCTTAAAATCAACTTAAAAACAACATACAAAATATTATAACATTAAACCTAAGCTCTTCATATATTCTCAAATTTTAAAGTTACCTAAAACCTATTTATATTTGGATAGAAATGAAGAGGAGAATGTTACTTACTTGAATATAAACTTTGTTTCAAGTTTGGAAGACAAAGTGAGCTTGTACTTGAGTTCTAATGGAAGAACAATGGTGTTTCAATGGTGAAGGGGGAGGGGGGGGGGGGGACAAAGTGAGAAGAAGAGAGGAAGAAGATGAAGTGAGGGGAAAAAGAAAAGGAGGCGATGTCCCTTAGATACTAGGTTAACCCTAGACGTCATCAATAAAGCAGTCGAATAATATTCTACGTTTCGTTCCTCTACAGATAAAATTACTCGGGTATTAAATGTATGACATATACTTAAATTATAGTATCGCACTTACAGCTTAAAGTCGGATAAAAGTTTCGCGATTTACGGAATGCGAAATTATCCGGGAAAACGACTCGACATAAAATATACCCAAAAATTCAAAAAGTAAACTTTTGAAAATTGTACTCGTAACGTAAAAGTGGTGTATATAGAAGGCGACGGAATCACGATTCTGTCTATCGAAATCTAAAAATCAAATTTGGAAGGTAAACCCAACCAGATAACCGAACATCCGATTTCTGAATTAAAAACGTGTAAATAGTTCTAAACTTACTTCATTAGTCAGAATTTTATTATTTGTGAATGCAAAACCCTAATATCGCACTTGAGGTCATAATAATTCATGCATATAAAAGACCGGGGCATTACATACTACCCCTCTAACAAGAAATTTCGTCCCGAAATTTACATACCTTATCAAAAAGTTCTGGGTATTTCTCCCTTATCTTGCTTTCGAGTTCCCACATAGCTTCTTCCTGACCGTGGTGACTCCATAATACTTTCACCAAAGGAATCGACTTATTCCTCAGTTCTTAAACCTTATGGTCTATGATAGCTTCAGGCCTCTCTACATAACTCGTATCGTGACTAAGAACTATGTCACTCTGATGAATCACATACTTGGGATCAAATACATACTTGCTCAGCTGAGAAACATGGAAAACATTGTGAACATTCCCAAGACTAGGTGGCAGAGCCAACCTATAAGCAACTGGGCCGATCCTCTCAAGAATCTCATATGGCCCTATAAAACGTGGCCTAAGCTTGCCTTTAATGCCAAACCCAATTATTCCATTAGAAGGGGAAACCTTGAGGAAAACCTTATCCCCACTTTCGAAATGCAATTCAGTTCGGCGTGTATCGACGTATGACTTATGTCGAGTCTGGGCCTCTTGTATTCTCTGTCGTATCTTGCGGATAACCTCGATCATCTCGCTGGCTGCGTCTGGACCTAAAATATTTTTCTCACCCACTTCATCCCAATAAAGTGGTGACCTGTATTTTTTGCAGTATAAGGCTTCATATGGCACCATACCTATCGTTGCCTGATGACTGTTGTTCTAAGCAAATTTGATTAATGGCAAAACATGCTCCCAATTCACATCTTCATCCAACACTACAGTTCTCAACATGTCTTCTAGTGTCTGGATCGTCCTTTTCGATTGTCCATCGGTCTACGGGTGGAAAGCAGTACTAAAGTTCAGATGTGTACCCAATTTCTTCTGTAGACTCGTCCAAAATCTAGAGGTAAATTTTGTATCTCGATATGACGTGATTGATATCGACACTCCGTGCAAACGTACAATTTCACGGACATATAACTGTGCCAACTTCTCAGATCGGTAAGTGATTGTGATAGGCAAAAAGTGAGCTGATTTTGTGAGTGTATATACTGTAATCCATATAGCAGTGTTTCCTCGTTTGGTCCTCGGCAAACTAGTCACAAAATGCATAGCTATTCCTTCCCACTTCTATTCTGGAATTGTCAATGGCTGTAACTTTCCATACGGTCGTTGGTGTAGTGCTTTCACTTGTTGACAAGCCAAACACCGCTCGACAAATGTAGCTACATCCCGTTTCATACCGTCCCACCAGAAATTTCTCTTCAGGTCTTGGTACATCTTGGTACTTCCGGGATGAGCGGTGTAGGGAGTATCATGAGCTTCAGTCATGATTTCATTCCTTAATTCCTCATCATGTGGGACACATATTCTCTCTTCGAACATAATTGCGTTATCAGCGCGGTAGCTTCCTGGGTTATCAGACCTAATTCTCGTACGTATTTTCTCGAATGCTTCATCTCTCCTCTGCACATTCACTATCCGTCCTCTCAGGTCTGGTGTCATCACTAACGTCACGACATGACCCATTATCTTTTCCGGTGGATGAACCAGCTCTAAACTCATTCCTTCAAAATCTTGGATTAGATCCCCTTCTGTGGTAAGTAGGTATCCTAATTGTGATTGAGTCTTATGACTCAAGGCGTCTGCTACCACATTAGCCTTGCCGGGGTGATAGTTAATACCACAATCATAATCCTTTACCAATTCGAGTCATCTTCTCTGTCTCATGTTCAAGTCCTTCTACTAGAAAAAGTACTTTAAACTCTTGTGGTCAGTAAAAATTTCACATCTTACCCCATAAAGGTGATGCGTCCATATCTTTAATGACTGCACAACTGCAGCTAGTTCCAAATCACGCGTGAGATAATTCACCTCATGCGGCATAAGTTGTCTTGACGCGTAAGCTATCACTTTCCCATCTTGTATCAAAACACAACCTAGCCCATTCTTAGAAGCATCCGTGTAAACAACATACTCTTTGTTCGCTTCACAAACCGCTAAACCGGCGCAGTAGTCAATCTTCTCTTGAGTTCCTGAAAAATCTCATCACATTCATCCCTCCATAAATAATTAATTCCTTTACGCAATAGTTGTGTCATTGGTCTAGCAATCTTGGAAAATCCTTCGATGAACCTTTGGTAGTACCCAACTAGACCCAAGAAACTCTTAATCTCATTAGGGTTGGTTGGTGACTTCCAATTATGTACTGCTTCCACTTTAGCTGGGTCCACCTTAATACCATCTGCTAACACAATGCGCCTAAGAAACATTACTTCTTTCAACCAAAATTCGCACTTACTGAATTTGGCAAAGAGTTTCTCCATTCTTAGTGTTTCCAACACTATCCTGAGATGTTCTTCATGCTCTTTCTCATTTCCAGAGTAGATGATAATATCATCTATGAACACCAAGACAAACTTATCCAAGTACGGGTGGAAAACTCTATTCATAAGATCTATGAATACTGCGGGGGCATTAGTAAATCCGAATGGCATAACTATAAACTCATAATGTCCATATCTTGTTCGAAATGTTGTCTTGGGTATATCCTCTGGTCGAATCTTCAATTGATGATACCCAGACCTAAGGTCTATCTTAGAAAACACAGTTGTTCCCTTGAGTTGGTCAAACAAGTCATCTATCCTTGGCAGAGGATACTTATTCTTGAGTGTGAGCTTATTCAGCTCCCTTTAATCTATACACATTCTCAGCATACCATCCTTCTTTTTCACAAAAAGGACAGGTGCTCCCCATGGGGAAACACTCGGTCTAATGAAACCTAATCCAATAGCTCTTGCAGTTGGATCTTAAGTTCTTGCAGTTCCTTCGGTGCCATCCTATATGGTGCTTTCGACACTGGGGCTGACCTTGGATCCAGTTCTATGTTAAAATCCACTTGTTGATCTGTTGGTAAACCCGGTAATACTTCTGGGAATACATCCTTGAATTCCCGCACAATTGGCACATCACCTATTGTCTGCTCTTTTCCAGCTTCTCCATTAAGGTAAACAAGGAAAGCCTGACAATCCTTATTTCTCATCATCTTCTTGGCTTGGAGAGCAGAGATAACGGGTGATCCTCTACCCATTATTATGCCGTGAAAGTCTGTGGGCTCCTTTCCCGGTGGTCTGAAGGAAATTTTCCTCTCATAACAAAGAATTGTGGGATAATTCTCAGCTAACCAATCCATTCCTAGGATTACATCAACATCCCACATCGTCATAACATTCATATTATTAGTTACCACTTTAAGATTCCCGAGTTCTAATTCCAGATTAGAACAAACATGTGTGGTAGTTGAAATTCCTCCTGGTGGTGAAGATACTCTCATGACATGACTAGCACGTTCTGGTATAATACTAAGATTATCCACACATGCTCTAGCAATAAATGAATGCGATGCTCCAGTATCAAACAAAATAATTACAGGTACGTTAAGAAGTTCTCCCATACCTGCCAAGTTACCCTTATCCTTCTCGGGTTGCTTCTGATTGATGGCATACGACCTAGCATACTGATTCAGCTATTTAGATGGTGGCGGCAGTTGCGGCTGTCCTTATATTTCTCTCAGTGGCTAGGGTTACCCTGGTGGTTTGGTCTCTCTCCCTGCTACTGCTTAGGACAATTCCTCATAATATGGCCTTTATGACCACACGTGTAACAACTTCCAATGCCCAATAGACAGGCACCATGATACTGCTTGTTACACTTGGGACATACGGGGTTTGCAACTCGTCCCTGATTATTACCTCCCTGAGCAGGAACCATCTGCCATCCCTGATTGTTGCCTCCTTGAGCCTGAGGCTGTCCATGATATATATTTCCCAGCCACGGCTTCCTGCTAGCCTGGTTGTTCCTGTTTCCACCATTGTTTCGTTCTTCCCACTTACGCTTCCCCTTATATTCGTGGGAATTTGTCTGAGTGGGTGGTGGTGTAACTGTGGGCGCTCGCTTCTCTTCTGGCATTGCTACCTCAATATCCAGAGCTCTGTTAAGCGATTCAGTGTAGCTCAGCCTTCCATGTCTAGATAGGGACATGCTTATCTCATGCCTCAGTCCTGATCTAAATTTTCCTGCCATCTTCTCATCCGTATCAACTTGGTCCGGAGCATACCTTGCTAACTCACAAAACATTCCATGGTACTCGGTCACTGACATCCTTCCTTGCTCCAAATTATAGAACTCAACTTACTTCTTGACCTTGAAGGTTTTTGGAACATACTTGTCATACAGTGCCTCCTTGAATTCCTCCCAAGAGTAGTTTTCCAGTTGCTCAGCCGTCAGGATCTTCCTGCGCGCTTCCCACCAGAAGTCTGCAGATCCAGTGAGTTGGAAGAGCACACAAGAAAGATGCTCTTGGATGGTACACCTTAGGAAGTTAAAAATTCGTTCCATAGCTCTAACCCAAAGCTCAACATCGCTCGGGTTTCCTGACCCATTGAAAGTGGGCGGATTCTGCTTGAGGAAAAGCTCTTCAATAGCCCGTTGGGGTGGGGAGGAGGTGGTGTACGGGCGCGTTCATGCCCTCCTCTCCTTCTTTCTCGTCTGGGTGGCATTCTGTGGTGTACATAATCATCATTAGTTCATTATCATTGGTCCGTAATTATCGTCATACTAGATCATAGAAAGGAGTTCGCGACTACATAATCATAACGCATCAACACATACTCATTGATAACTCTCGTGGCAAGGTCGAGAAAGAGATCAGAAATAACATCATACTCATGAGAGTAAAAGCCCATGAAGAGTCAAAATATATATCAATATATCATACGCATCGTAATAGTATAATTGCCTTCAACGAGGTCTTACTGACTATTAATATAAGCTGATCTAGGCTACATGCCTACACATATACCAAAATATGGGATGCTCTAACAAATAGCATTGTCATCTATAAAATAAGAAAGTGCTAGACATCGAAACGATGCGTATAAGCAAAAGAAGTGACATTCCGCATACAAAACATAAAATAAATGGCTAGCACCATCCTGAGCTATCTCAAGTCGCCCTCGACTCGGCGATCGAGCTGTCCTCTTCGGAGGACTCCTCTGGATCCTCTTTCGGATCTTCTTCTGGATCTTCTTCTGACTCGTCGTCTAAAGCTGGAGAGACTGCAATAGGGTCTTTAGTGACTCTATGCTTCTTCAGGAGAAGTAGATGAGCAACATCCGTGATCGGTCGTGGGTGGACTGGATCGATGACTGGCATAGGTCGAAGTGGCAGAGACGTCCTCCTGAGAATAAAAGGCTCGGTCCTCATGTCCCTGCGGCGAGGTGCTGATGTCCCTGCCTCCATGTCTAACCCATCCTGAGCATGAGACGGTGCAACCAGAACCACCTTGCTCGATAGAGGTGTAGCTAGCCTCTCCGGCAAAGCTCCCCTAGCATAAGGTCGATACACGCAAGCTCCAAGGGGAGGTGCGGTGCTGGAGGTACTGAGTGGTGATGCAGATAGCAATGGCCACGAAATCTCCGGACGGTACTAAAGTGGGCTCATGCAAAAAGATATAGTACCATGAGACTGCAGCAGCCCACTCCCTCCACTCGATCGGAAGGAGGTCGATAAGGCGCTGAATGCCCTCGAAGTCTGAGACACCATGAGGAGCAGCTAGGCGCCAGTTCACCTCGAGGTCTGCCACACACTGGCCCACGGTGGCACCTGTGCCTCGATTCATGCTGCGGAGAGCCTCCACATGGTTGCACGGTGTACACCTTCTCCTTGTTGACTTACGCGGCGTCGTCTTTGTGGTCGCCATCCTATGAAGAAGGTATACGTATAATACATCAACGTCTCAACATAATAGAACAACTCTACTAAAGGGTTCTCAGAAGAAGGATATAAATCTCATCCCAAGTTCTCGACTCGAACTCTGGACTATGAGAAACACCTAACATAAAAATAATAATATACTCTCTAACGGGGTGCGTAATGAAAGTTATTCAGGTTCCGCCATAAATGGACATCCCGATAAAAATAACCATACTCGTATAACTCAAACGTAAGTGATATTCGTTAGAGACGTCACTGCATCATCGATCATTGTTATTACATCGTCATTTTTCGCCCTTCACATTCGTACATATGCTGAAATGCTTAAGGCGCATAAGTTCTCGTTCGCGTAATAGAAGACACTAAAGAAGTTTCTAGGTTCTCGTCTTTCGTGTTTCTTCATCAGCAACAATTCATGCGTAATCGAAAAATAAGAATTAATATAGTACATGCTTCGTCATACATATATCGTTCCATAAATGTCAATAATTAACATTTCATAAAAGCTCGTAAAGAGATACATTTTCATGGCAAAATAAGTTTGAATCATAAAAGACTAGTAAATCTTTTACCTTACTCTTCAGTTGAGCATGACGTGACGGGGTGTTGAGTTGATAATTAATTCTTAACTCAGTTTAGAGAATCGAACTAAACTTTGCTTGAAAGAACATAGACTCGGAGCGAACGAACCGCTCGGATACCATTCTGTCACGGCCCCTTCTCCCTAAGGACGGCTCAGCCAGGTCATGACCCGGGGTAGGAATTAAGAAGCGGAGAAGAAAGGGGGATACATACGTTTTATAAGAAATAGGAGTGAATTTCCATGAATAACCTATCAAGGCACCATGAAGGGGAGTCATGTAATACCCGGTGGTGAATTCATTAATTATCATTCAGTAATTGCCACTCAGAATTTTTTCACTCAGTAATAATCATTCATCATTCGTATTCATTCATTTCGTGTTCATCATTCGGCGTATCTTGGAATCGTGTATCAGTTGTTATTCATCATTCATCTCTGTTCGGGATCGAAATGAGATTATTTTCATCATCATCATCATCGTGTTTGGTAGCCTTATGTAGGGAGTATCATTATTGTTTCACCGATTGAACGTGACTTATTATCGTGTAAGTCGTGCAGGTCATGTGTAGGCATGCGTGGAACGGCATATTGTGTTTCCCTTGTCGTTTTGGCACTCAACAGGGACGCACGAGCATGACACAAGAGCAGGTGCTCGTGCATGCTGCTCGTGTGTGGCATCAGAGTTGGGCAGTGCACTTTGGCGATCATCAGGGACACACGAGCAGGTGCTCGTGCGTGCTGCTCGTGCGTGAGATCAGTGGCCGGGTAGTGGCCTGGCGCACAACCAAACAGACGGACATTTGTTTGTGCATGTTGGTCGTGCGTCACTGGAGTATTTAAGGGGGTCAGATGGGTTTTTCACCTCATTTCACCCCTTTCTCTCCTTCTTCTCGCGGTAGTCGGGAGATCCGACTAGGGTTGTGGTCATGATCGAATTTACTCCATCCAATCATGTTTTGAGAAGGCTCTAGGTGATCATATCAACATCTAATCCTTCTTCTTCGTCGAATCGAGGTAATTCTCTTGGTTTTCCTAGAATTGTCCATTTTGAGAGTTTTGGTTTTGATTTCATTTTTCGTCCAATTTTAATGGATCGATTGAGGTTATTATATGTTGTTAGACATGTTCTATAGATTGTATATCCATATCTTTGATTCGTTCAACCCAATTGATGATTAATAGGTTCTTGAGAAACTTTGAACATTTAGTGTTCGATGAAATGTCTCAAAGAGTTTCCTTTGATCATTGTGTTGTTTTCGATTGATATTGTGTTATTGAATGAATTGCATTTCATTCAAGGTTGTTCGAGCGCTTGTATTTATCGGAGGACACTGTTCGTTGTTCGTGGAAGGAATTCATCACCTTCGGTTGAGGTAAGTTTTATACTTGTACTAGTCAATGAGAATAATGTTATCGTATATGTGTATGAATATGTTGTATCATTCCGAGACTTGGTCTCTTCAGGAATTCATTGATATTAAAGGGATCGTTCGATATGATACTCTTCGGCAATTATGCCAAATGTTTATTATTGTTCATTAGTGGCCGGTTCAAGGCATTAGGGTACTCGTTGTTAATGTTATTGTCGATAGCCGATTCGTGGTATCGATTGTTGTTGTTAATATTGATTTCGATCTAAGACATTGTTATAATCATTGTTATTAATGTTGGCGTCCTGTCATTCATGTTGTATTGGCCGATTGAAGGCAATGTCGTATTCGTTCTCATCTTCGTCGTCGGTAGCCGATTAAAGGTGCCGAGGCATTCATTGTATCATAGTTATCGATTGTCCGTTCTAAGGCAATCGAGGTGCTCAATCATTCATTGTATCATTGTTATCGATTGGCCGTTCTAAGACATTCGAGGTATTCAATCATTCATTGTATCATTGTTATCGATTGGCCGTTCTAAGGAAATCGAGGTGCCCAATCATTCATTGTATCATTGTTATCGATTGGCTGTTCTAATGCAATCGAGGTACTCAATCATTCGTTGTATCATTGTTATCGATTAGCCGTTCTAAGGCAATCGAGGTATTGAATCATCCGCTGTATCATTGTTATCGGTTGGCCATTTTAAGGCAATCGAGGTATTGAATTGGGGATGTCAAGAATAGTTCCCATCTGTTGTGTCGTTGTTATCGATTGACCATTCTAAGGTAATTGAGGTATTGAATTGGGACCGCCGAGGATGTTGCCCATCCGAGAGTAATCATTATTGTGTTGGCTGACTCAAGGCAGCACACTATGATTCTCGTGAATTCGGTAATCTTGGGATCGTTGCCGTTTATGATTAATTATGTTTTGGAGGCTAGTATCGGTTAGTGCTCGATGGGGTAAGTTTGGTCAGGCCTGAATCTTCGCGGTTGTTTCCCCCAACACCTACACCTCCGTAGGTCAACGACCATTAGATGGTTTCATTATGGGGTAAGTTTGGTGGGGCCTGAACCTTCGCGGTTGTTTCCCCCAACACCTACATTCAGTAGGTAAACGTCCATTGGATGGTTTCATTATGGGGTAAGTTTGGTGGGGCCTGAACGTTCGCGGTTGTTTCCCCCAACACCTACATCTCAGTAGGTCAACGGCCATTGGATGGTTTCATTATGGGGTAAGTTTGGTGGGGCCTGAACCTTCGCGGTTGTTTCCCCCAACACCTACATCTCAGTAGGTCAACGACCATTGGATGGTTTCATTATGGGGTAAGTTTAGTGGGGCCTGAACCTTCGTGGTTGTTTCCCCCAACACCTACATCTCAGTAGGTCAACGGCCATTGGATGGTTTCATTACGGGGTAAGTTTGGTGGGGCCTGAACCTTCGCGGTTGTTTCCCCCAACACCTACAGCTCAGTAGGTCAATGGCCATTGGATGGTTTCATTTTGATACGGCTTCGTGCCGTGGCGTCGGCCTTCATTGTTACAGCTTCGGGCTGGCTTGGTTCATCTTCATGTAATTCATTGTGATTCATATTTAATTCAGTTCTGGTATGGTTCATCTTCATGTAATTCATTGTGATTCATATTTAATTCAGTTCTGGTTTGGTTCATCTTCATGTAATTCATTGTGATTTATATTTAATTCAGTTCTGGTTTGGTTCATGTCGTGTAATTCATTGTGGTACTCTATGATTATGATTCCCCGTTGGGAACTTATCTTCTAACATGTTGAACAGGTATTAATAGTATGCTGTGGGCATAGTGTTTCACGAATGCTCGGTTCTTACCTTGGTTTGTGAGCATCTCGTGTTGTTATCATTGTACCGTTTCATTCTGCCTTTGGATGCATATCATGTTATACATGTATTTGATGTTCATTATCTGGATGACTGACCCCATGGGGGTGGAACATGTTTTCATGTTTTAGGTGCTTGCGAGGAGAGAGTTGAGACATAGGGGCATGATGATGGCGACGAGGCATTCGAGCGATACTAGTCCGAGTTGTTCATGTTGTTTAGTCAGTTGGAGTGTTCTCCAGTTTGAGTCATTGTCATTATGTATTACCCGAGCAAGGCTCGTGGGTGTGGTTGTATTTTCATTTTTGGCCATGTAGGCCCATCATTGTCGTTAAAATTCCTCATCGGAATATTGTGTCGGATATCATGGTAGGGATTATGATTTTCCCTAGTTGGTTAATTTAATGTAATTTAGTCATGTTCGCCTGGTGGATCTCCTAGCGTGGGGTCCACGACACTGTAATAACCCAATAGGATTTGGGGGTGTTACAGAAGATGGTATCAGAGCTTTTGGGTTGTCAGATACCCTGATATGTGAGTTATGTCGCTCTACCGACTCGGTAGTAGTGGGACTCTCAAGTTATGACAATCTGGACAGTGGGGTCTTGTGAGTCGTAATATTTGTGCGACTGCACGAGTCATTCATTCATCGAGTCGTCATCAGTGAAGACTAATATCGCAAGACCTTGAAGCTTCGTGTGAACTGTGTAAGGACTCAATTCTCTTTATGTTCATACATTCATTATGTCATTAATTATACATGCTTTGTTGAAACCTATATGTGATATTATTGTTATGATTGATTTGTGACTAATTGTTTTGGAGCACGTGTGACCTGTGTAAGCGTTAAGGATCAACTCATTCATCAGTTAACAATCCTCAATCATCATTTTTTTTTCTTGTCGATCATATTAATTCATTCATCACTCAGCCAATCTCATTGTTCATTTAATTCAGTCATCACTCAGTCAATCTCATTATTCAGTTAATTCATTCATCACTCAGTCAATCTCATTGTTCAGTTAATACATTCATCACTCAGTCAATCCCATTGTTCAGTTAATTCATTCATCACTCAGTCAATCTCATTGTTCAGTTAATTCATTCATCACTCAGTCAATCTCATTGTTCAGTTAATTCATTCATCACTCAGTTAATCTCACTGTTCAGTTAATTCATCATCAGTCAGTCAATCTCATTGTTCAGTTAATTTGTTCATCACTCAGTTAATCTCATTGCTCAGTTAATTCATTCATCACTCAGTCAATCTCATTGCTCAGTTAATTCATTAATCATCTAGTCCATCTCACGGTTCAGTTGTTGATCTTGTGGATCGAATTTTCAACCTTGTTAACTTGTTCAAGGTAATCATTTTAGGAATTTCATCAGATAATCATGTTACCTCATTTTATCTTTCATGTGATCTTATCATATTCCGGCATCATATGGACAATCATTTTACTACATTATTAATGCATCCATTATGCTAGAGCATGTATGCTCATTATCATCATTCCGTAACGC
>JAWKAU010000512.1:0-65000 GCA_033398695.1 Orobanche coerulescens | reverse complement strand
CACGGTCGAGTCCCTGTTGGCCAGCTGTGCAACACGACCGTGCCGATCGGCACGGGCCGTGTCCGGCAGGCAGTCAACCCCTATAAAAGGCCCTGCAGACGTTTTTCTTGCCATTTTTCACCTTCTTCTTCTCCTCTTCCGCAGCTGGGCGTGTTCTAAGATTGAAGCCATGTTGTTTAACAATAAACCCATGAAGTCTTGGAGTTCATATCTGTAACACCCCCGAGTTATTCAGGGATATTACAGCGCCGTAAGCCCCGCCGTGGGACCCACAAGGCTATACATATGCGTAACCATAAATTTTGACCGATAAGGTCTACACACAAAGAAATGAAAACGATACAGAGGTATTCGAAACATAACCAGTGTATTCACGGACATTACATCACAAGTCAATACTTCGGCAACACAGGCCGGAACATCAAGGAAAGAGGAAAAACGATACTCGAGTACTCAATAACCAATCCAGTACAACAACACTGAATGGAAAGCTCAGAACATAACTGAAAGAAAGACACAGTATCACACTTGCCCACCATCTTCATGCCGACCCGATACCTGCCTGTCCGATCTTACGGAACTGAAATACATGAAAAGTATTTCCCCATAAAGGGGTTAGCCGTCGAATAGCTAGTGCAAGTATATCGTATGAAATACTATACTCCTCGACAATAAAGTAAATGTAATCCAATTCATCAATATCCGTCAATTCATCAATTTAAGACTAGTATTCCCAATTCATCAATATCCGTCAATTCATCAATTTAAGACTAGTATTCCTAATAACTAAATCTCATAGTATCACATCAAGACGTATATGAATACCGTGGAACCGCACTGCAGGCTACGGAACCTCGTGAGGACCCATCGTCCGCCCAGGAGTGGTTAATTCATATCGTCCGTCATTATTGCATGTATGAATACCGTGGAACCGCACTGCAGAGGCTACGGAACCTCGGAGGACCCATCGGCCCGTCCCGAGTGGTTAATTCATATTATCCATGGAATCGCACTGTAGGCTACGAAACCCTCAGAGGACCCGTCGGTCCGTCCCGGAGTGGATATAAATAAGCATGCCATTAATATTTCATACTTTCAAAGTCGAGAATGCACATTCATAAATATATACTTGCCTTTGAGACATCGAGAAAATCGAACGGAGGAAGGGTATGAGTTCGGTAGGTCCAAGAACGCGCTTCCGGCACCTAAACGATTCGCAAGGAGTATGATAATTACACATCCATATTCAAACTACACGAAGGAACTCCCCAAACCCGTCTACGATTCATAAAGATATACGGATAATCAACAAAAGGTTGGAAAATCGTTCTAAATCTTCACAAGTCCGAAAACGGCACAATCTAAACCATAAAATCGTAGGAAAGGTATTCATACAGTATAGATACACCATAAACTCAAGGTTCTCAAGCTTCCAAACGGATAAATCGGACGAATCTACAAAAACCCCAAAATTCCCAAAGAATAGGGTTCTAAGGATTTTTACCTTGATTCGGACGTTAGGAGGGATTAGATGTTGAGAAATCTTTGTTCTCCAACCAAATATGTTGTTGCTAGAAGGAAGATTACTCCCAATCGCCTGAGATCGTCTCTCCCGATCGCTTCCGTCGAAAATGAGTGAAGTAGGTGAGAAAATGACGAAATGGGAGTCAACTGTCATATTTATATATGCCCGGGCCTAGCGCACGCTACGCCTCCTTCATTAGCGTGCGCTAGCGAAGTCACCGGATAGTCCAAGGGTTTCCGCGGTTCCTGAAGCGTGCGCTAACCGTATGTCCCTAGCGTGCGCTAGTCCAAAACGTGGAACTTACCGTCTCGCCTCGCTCAACACTTAGCGTGCGCTAGCGCTAAGACTTAGCGTGCGCTATTCCATAACTCTAGCGTGCGCTAGCAAGCCTAGCGTACGCTACCCGATATTCCGTAAAACACGGCAACCTCACCGCCTCCGCCGGCCCAGAGCGTGCGCTACGGACGAATGATAGCGTGCGCTACTAACCACGAATAGCGCGCGCTAACCACTCCTAGCGTGCGCTAAACCGCCAGTCCAGAGAGCAGTTCGAAAAACTGGTTCTGACCTGACTGATCCACTTAGCGCGCGCTACGGCCTCAAAGCTAGCGTGCTCTAATCTATCAGATTTAGCTTGCGTTAGCCTAGGCCTAGCGTGCGTTATATCTCTGTCCCAGAACATTTCCGCAAGGTCTAAAACGACATGATCAAGAACCAATCGAGATACAAAACTCAATAACAATATTAACAACATCTCCAAGCATTTACAGAGCGACAAAATAAGGAGGATGACAGAGTCAAACACCAATAAAAGTACGGATATTACATTCTCCCTCTAAAAGAAGTTTCGTCCGAAACTTAAGAAATAAAATGGGGTATTCCACCCGCATCTTCTCTTCCGTCTCCCAAGTTGCCTCCTCGACTCCATGCCTCGACCATTGCACTTTAACCAAAGGGAATGGTTTTATGCCGAGTTGTTTCTCGCGACGCTCAAGGATCTTTACGGTCTCTCCGGAAAGGTAATATCTCGGCCACGTCAATCTCACCGTAGTCGATGACGTGGCTCGATCCGCACGTACTTTCTCAATTGAGACACATGAAAAACACTATGGACGTGACTCAAAGCCGAGGTAACGCCAAGCGATAAGCTAAATCTCCAACTCGTCCAAAATCTCGAAAGGTCCGATATACCTCGGACTAAGTTTCCCCTTTTTCCCGGCGGAAAACTCCACGGTCGGCGACACCTTGAGCAAGACATGATCCCCACTTCGAACTCCAAGGGTCGACGACGAGTATCAACATAAGATTTCGACGACTGCAGGCGCCCAATAATCGGTCCGGATGATAGTAATCTTTTCCTTAGTCTCCATCAACATATCCGGCTCCGTCCCAACTAGCTCAGAAGCCTCGTCCCAACACAATGGCGACCTACATCGCCTACCATAAAGTGCCTCGAAGGGTGCCATTTGGATCGACGCATGCCAACTATTATTGTAAGCAAACTCGATCAACGGCAAGTGAAGCTCCCAATCATTACTCCAGTCTAAGGCACAAGCCCGCAACATATCTTCCAACGCTTTGAATCGTCCTCTCGTCTGGCCCATCCGACCGAGGATGAAAAGAAGTGCTCAATCTCAACTCGCACCCAAAGCCCGATGAACGGCTGCCAAAAGTGCGACACGAAACGGCCGTCTCGATCGAAACAATGGTTTTGGGGGCACCGTGCAACCTCACGATCTCAAAGAATAAAGGTTCGAGCTACCTATCCGGCCCCCAAGTATCCTTAATACCCGAGAAAGTGTGCAGACTTGGTCAACCGGTCGACAACCACCCAAATCATATTCATTCCGGCCGAGTTCTCGGCATGCGATGATGAAATCCATAGAAATGTCTTCCCACTTCCACTCGGGAATGGGAAGCGGTTTCAACAACCCCGCTGGTCGTTGATGTTCAATCTTGACTTGTTGACAAGTCAAGCACCGTAGTACAAACTCCGTAACATCCTTCTTCATGTTATTCCACCAAAAATTACGCTTCAAATCTTTGTACATCTTACTCGTCCCGGGGTGGATTGAATAAGGCGTAGCATGCGCTTCTCGGAGAATTCTCTGTCTCAACTCTAAATCGTTCGGAACACAAAGCACGCCTTGAAATCTCAGAATACTATCTTCGTGTACCATAAAGCCAGGAGCTTTTCCTTTAATTACATCTTCCTTCAGTTGAGAAATCATCGGGTCACTCCACTACTTCCCTTTGATGTCATCGACTAGAGACGAAGTAATTTCGAGAGTACACAGTGCCCTGTACTCGTTGAAGCCAAACTTCTATCCCTTGCTCAATTAAGTCTGACGGATTTTCGTGCGAGGTGTAAGAACCTCGAGCATTTGAAGAGATGCCGATTTGCGGCTCAATGCATCCGCAACGACATTAGCTTTCTGGGGTGGTATAGAATTTCCAAGTCATAATCCTTTATCAACTCTAACCAACGCTATTGTCTCATATTCAGCTCCTTCGATGAAAATATACTTGAGACTCTTGTGATCGGTATAAATCCGCACGGTGAACCATACAAATAATGTCGCCAAATCTTGAGTGCAAAGACAATTGCGGCTAATTCCAAATCGTGAGTAGGATAATTCATTTCGTAAGGCTTTAATTGACGAGACGCAAAAGCTATCGTCTTATCATGCCGCATAAGCACGGCCCGTGCCTTGACGAGCGCCACCGTAAGCGCAAAGCCTTCGCTACCATGCGGTAAGGTTAAAATCGGCGCTGAAGTCAATCGTCTCTTGATTCGTCGAAGCTTTCTTGTCTCTCATCCGTCCAAACAAACTTTTCGGTCTTACGGAGTAATTTCGTAGCGGTCGAGCGAGTTTCGAGAACCCTCGACAAACCGACGGTAATACCAGAAGACCCAAAAAGCTACGAACCTCTTTAACATTTTTAGGCGGTGCCCAATTTAGCTTGCCTCGATCTTCTTGGGTCTACACGAACCCCTTCGGCCGAAATCACATGGCCGAGAAACATAACTTCTTCCAACCAAAACTCACATTTCGAGAATTTTGCATAGAGGTGCTCGGTTCTCAAAATGTCTAAGACCAAACGCAAGTGTCGGGCATGTTCCTCCTTATCCCGAGAATAAACCAAGATGTCGTCAATAAAGACGACTACACACCTGTCGAGATACTCGATGAATATTTTATTCATCAACTGCATGAATACTGCCGGCGCATTTGTCAACCCAAAAGGCATAACTACAAATTCATAATGCCCATATCTCGTCGGAACGCCGTCTTTGGAACGTCAGATTCCCTCACTCTAAGTTGATAATACCCGGATCTTAAATCAATCTTCGAGAAAACCGCAGCTCCTTGCAATTGATCAAATAGATCGTCTATACGAGGCAAAGGATATTTATTCTTGATGGTTACTTTATTCAGCTCACGGTAGTCAATGCACAAACGTAGTGAACCATCCTTCTTCCAGCGATTTAAAAGAACGGGCGCGCCCCAAGGCGAAGCGCTCGGTCGATGTACCCTTTTTCCAAAAGTTCTCCCAGTGAGTCTTCAATTCTGCATCTCGGAAGGTGCCATCCGATAAGGTGCTTTAGAAATCGGGGCCGCATCCGGCTCCAAATCCACGGAAAAATCTATCTCTCGATCGGCGGTAATCCGGAAGATCGTCCTAAAACATCGGGATACTCGTTAACAAGGAATTGAATAGAAATCGATTTCGTTCCTTCCGTTTTCAATGCATAACACCAATAGCCGTACAACCTTTATTCAAAAGTTTTACGGCCTTCATGGAACGATAAGTAACTTGGATTGGCCCAACTTACGTCCCAAAAATGAGTACTCAGATCCGTCCTTAGTCATCATAGTGATAACTTTGGTACGGTAATTCATAATCGCTTTGGTGATTATTAAGCCATCCTCGCCGAGGATTACGTCCTCGCCTTCCATGTCAACTACAATTAAATTTGATAACCATTCCATCTAGGATATAACCACCGGAAAATCTCTAATCTCCGGTTTCCCACAATCCTATCCCGCTAGCGATCTCACGATGAAGGGATCGCGATCATACAAGTTATATTCAAACGGCGTACACACTCCAAAGAAATAAAAGAATGTGTAGCACCCGAATCAAAAAGTACAATTTGGATGAGATAGGATATGAATGGTACTGAAGCCACCGCCGCGTCGGGTTCGCTCGACGCATCTCATAAACTCGTGGTTGTACCGAACCGACGCTAGAGTTTCCCCCTCCGGCATTCGACCCGTCCCGGCCCCTGCCGAAGTGCTGAGGTTGACCGGTGGGGCGAAGCCGAGTGTCCAAAGTCCGATTCGGCTCGGAACAATAAGCCGCTCTATGTCCCATCTGTCCGCACGTGTGACACTTCAACGGTGGAAAGTGGCATTCCAAATTAATGTGGCACGAACGGCCACAATTATAGCAAGTCACCGCGCGATTGGTGGTACCCGAAGTGGGACGGTAACTCCTCTTCCCTTTATTAGAACGCGACGATCGTCCGACGAAGCGGTTAGTAAATGCGAGACTTCGAAAGTTGCCACCTTTAGATCGAGAAAAATTTCCCGCGACTTTCTGTTTCTTCGGTTCTTGACGGTATCGTTGTCGGGCTCAACATATCATGGGCTAAAGCTCGTCACGATACTCCTTCAACGTGGTACAAGCAAATCCGGCCATGTACCGTCGTAAGTCCAATTTCATCCGCATATCAAAATAACGGATCTTATCACGCTCGCATTTCGTGATCCTTCACATGGATCAATTGTTGATTGTACTCCACGATCGCTGCGAAACGGGAATATCACGTGGTTTAGCCTCGAAGAAGGCTCGGATTCGGCTCTCTAAATGCGGCGAGGCAAAACTCGGCTCAGAGCTCCTTAAACTCATCCCACGAGGCAATACGATCCTGTGGCTTGATGACCTTCCACCAAGTAGCGGCCTCCTTTAGTGAGGAAATCTTGAGCAATTGGTACTTTCCTCACCTCGGGGCAATCAACCGCCTCGAAAATCTTCTCTAATTCCGCTTGATCTTCCCGGCTAGCAGTGCGTGGCACCGCCAAGCTGTGGAGGGTGCATACGGATTACATTCTCAAGTAAGGCATCCGTGTTTGGGTTCGGGTTATTCATCGAGCAGTTTGGGCCAAAATAGTCATCGAGTAGCCAATTGTTGAAGTGCATTCGCCACCCCAACGTCCGCGTTGTTCCCCGACCGTCGGCGGTCGTCGACTCTCGGTGTCGGGATGCACGGTCGACAAGCGGGGTTGGTCGACCCAGAATCGGTGATGGAAACGGCGGCGCCACGACCTCTTCCTCGTCCACGGCCACGACCACGGCCACGCCCCTACCGGTGACATCTTGAAGAACATACAAGTCACGTAAGCACAATTCAATCACGCATCGTCAAAGTGTCCGATTCTCAAGAATACCAACGAGCGACGCAAAACAAACAAGGAAACACTAGAAGAGTAAGAGGTCTTACAAGTACAGACCTTTGTGATGATGGCAAAGTAGTGATCTGCGGACAAATGACAACTCGATCGACCCAAAAGACCGACCTAGGTATCCATAGACCTAAGCTCGATACCATATTCGTAACACCCCGAGTTATTCGGGGATATTACAGCCGTAAGCCCGCCGTGGGACCCACAAGGCTATACATATGCGTAACCATAAATTTTGACCGATAAGGTCTACACACAAAGAAATGAAAACGATACGAGGTATTCGAAACATAACCGTGTATTCACGGACATTACATCACAAGTCAATACTTCGGCAACACAGTAGGAACATCAAGGAAAGAGGAAAACGATACTCGAGTACTCAATAACCAATCCAAGACAACAACACTGAATGGAAAGCTCAGAACATAACTGAAAGAAAGACACAGTATCACACTTGCCCACCATCTTCATGCCGACCCGATACCTGCCTGTCCGATCTTCTGGAACCTGAAATACATGAAAAGTATTTCCCCCATAAAGGGGTTAGCCGTCGAATAGCTAGTGCAAGTATATCAGGTATGAAATACTATACTCCTCGACAATAAAGTAAATGTAATCCGTCAATTCATCAATATCCGTCAATTCATCAATTTAAGACTAGTATTCCGTCAATTCATCAATATCCGTCAATTCATCAATTTAAGACTAGTATTCCGGAATAACTAAATCTCATAGTATCACATCAAGACGTATATGAATACCGTGGAACCGCACCAGAGGCTACGGAACCCTCAGAGGACCCATCGGCCCGTCCCGGAGTGGTTAATTCATATCGTCCGTCATTATTGCATGTATGAATACCGTGGAACCGCACCAGAGGCTACGGAACCCTCAGAGGACCCATCGGCCCGTCCCGGAGTGGTTAATTCATATTATCCATGGAATCGCACCAGAGGCTACGAAACCCTCAGAGGACCCGTCGGTCCGTCCCGGAGTGGATATAAATAAGCATGCCATTAATATTTCATACTTTCAAAGTCGAGAATGCACATTCATAAATATATACTTGCCTTTGAGACATCGAGAAAATCGAACGGAGGAAGGGTATGAGTTCGGTAGGTCCAAGAACGCGCTTAGGCACCTAAACGATTCGCAAGGAGTATGATAATTACACATCCATATTCAAACTACACGAAGGAACTCCCCAAACCCGTCTACGATTCATAAAGATATACGGATAATCAACTAAAGGTTGGAAAATCGTTCTAAATCTTCACAAGTCCGAAAACGGCACAATCTAAACCATAAAATCGTAGGAAAGGTATTCATACAGTATAGATACACCATAAACTCAAGGTTCTCAAGCTTCCAAATGGATAAATCGGACGAATCTACAAAAACCCCAAAATTCCCAAAAAATAGGGTTCTAAGGATTTTTACCTTGATTCGGACGTTAGGAGGGATTAGATGTTGAGAAATCTTTGTTCTCCAACCAAATATGTTGTTGCTAGAAGGAAGATTACTCCCAATCGCCTGAGATCGTCTCTCCCGATCGCTTCGCCGAAAATGAGTGAAGTAGGTGAGAAAATGACGAAATGGGAGTCAATTGTCATATTTATATATGCCTGATCTAGCGCACGCTACGCCTCCTTCATTAGCGTGCGCTAAGCGAAGTCACCGGATAGTCCGGTGGTTTCGCCGGTTGTTAGCGTGCGCTAACCGTATGTCCCTAGCGTGCGCTAGTCCAAAACGTGGAACTTATTGTCTGCCTCCTGCTCAACACTTAGCGTGCGCTGGCGCTAAGACTTAGCGTGCGCTATTCCATAACTCTAGCGTGCGCTAGCAAGCTAGCGTACGCTACCGATATTCCGTAAAACTGCAACCTCACTGCCTCCGCTGACCAGCCCGGTAGCGTGCGCTACGGACGAATGATAGCGTGCGCTACTAACCACGAATAGCGCGCGCTAACCACTCCTAGCGTGCGCTAAACCGCATGATCCAGAGCGATTCGAAAAAGCGGTTACGACTGGCCCGATCCACTTAGCGCGCGCTACGGCCTCAAAGCTAGCGTGCGCTAATCAAGCAGATTTAGCGTGCGTTAGCCTAGGCCTAGCGTGCGTTATATCTCTGTCCCAGAACATTTCCGCAAGGTCTAAAACGACATGATCAAGAACCAATCGAGATACAAAACTCAATAACAATATTAACAACATCTCCAAGCATTTACAGAGCGACAAAATAAGGAGGATGACAGAGTCAAACAGTCAATAAAAGTACGGATATTACAATATCATCAATCATCCATCCTATAACTGTAATATCCGCAATTTTCGATTTTCGGTAAATTTCTTTTTCAGCCGGAGTCCGTTTTGACGACTCGCTCATGACCGTTTCGTCATTCCGAGAATGATTAATTCTGCACTTTTTGTCATCCGAGTTCGTTTCAGTATCGTTTTGTTGAATTCCGAGCTTTTTAGCGACTTTTCCGCACTTGAGTTCGATTCTTGCGAATCTCGTCCGAAACTGTTGTTTCGAGTTTCTCGTAAGTTCATTTAATGATATTATTCATGTTGCGAGCTTTGGTTTGGTGTTTCGATCGCGTATCGTGAGTTTCGGACGTTTTGGGCCATTTTCGTAATTTCCCAAAGTTTTGGGTAATTACTTCCGTTGTCGAATTCCGAGCCTTCGGGTGGTCGGAATCGTGTGTTCTATTAGCTCTTAGATTCGTCTTTGCGAGTACTTCGTAACCGTAACTTCGATTCGTATTCAGGTTCGGATTTCGGGGTCGTTCGGACGTAATTTTCGGGCTGTCGGGAGGGGCCTGCCCAGGCCTGTGCAACACGGCCCTGAAAACGGCCCATGCTGTGCGCCGTGTCCTGCGCCGGGTCGGCCAGGACTGGCAGCCTGCCGAGACACGGCCGAGACACACGGCGCTGTCTGGGCCGTTTGCTGCACCGTGTCCGGCAGGGGTATAAATATGGCAGAGCAGTCGGGTTTTTCTTCATTTTTATCACTCGTTTCATATCCTTCCGCGGCTGGAGATTTCATGATCATGGAGGGATGTTGTTAGGGGTTAAATCCATGAAGTTTTGGAGTTCATAACATCGATTAATCCTTCCATAACTTGCTCCGATCGACCGAATCAAGGCAAGTTTTCCTAAAATCTAGTTTTGGGGGTTTTAGTTGATTTTGTCCGATTTGATCGTTTTAACTCATATTTCTGATGGATAATTGTAGATTAAGTAGTATTCTATCATTTTTATCATCTTTCCACGGTTTTACCATTTCCGATTAAATGCGTTTATATGAACTTTCGTTTGACGCCTTCAAGGTGTCCGAAAATGCCGCAGAGAAAATTGGTCGTTTTGCGATGTTTTTCCTCGTGTGATTTGTTGTTTATTTGATGATAGGATACTAGGGACGAATTCCCTACAAAAATCTTGTGTTGAGCCTTTCCGATCGCCGTTTTCATTGGAGTTCCGGATTTCTCCAATCAACCGCATTTTTCCGAAGTATTCGTGAGAGATTACCAAGGCAAGTACCTTGATATATGAATTGTAACTGCGTGAAATCATTGTTGTCGAAGTGTATGAATTTATACGGATGAATAAATGTGTGTATATATATATATGTGCATGTATATATATATATCTAGTTTTATACATGTATATATATTTATATGTTAAATATATGTATGTATATACATATATTGATATAAGCGCCTATATTGGTGAATGACGAGTGATGAATACTAACACTAGACGACGTACTCGACTTGGATTGATGGGTAAACTATATTTATTCTTATAATATAGTAAGGTTATATATATATACATATATATATATATATTCGGTCGAGTCGCAATATAGGGATATATGTGTGGTGTTGGTTGGTTATGCTTGAGGGCTTATTGTGAATGAGTTTGATTGATAACGTGCGTGTTATTGTTTATTTGTGTGGTTATGGACTAGCGGAGAAAATTGTGTGACTTGATGTACCGAGTTGAGAATTGTTGTGACATTTGTTCATGTGCTGGATGTTTGTGATAATGTGGATACGTGTTGTGAGAAACGTCGTATCCGGGAACCTCTGAGGGCGGGGCGTGCACTCCGGCTGGTGTATCCGCAATGTGCGGCTCCATATGGGTGGTGAACGCCGATGTCACCTAATGCGCGTGCAAGGCGCGCTCTTGCGGGAGTGACCGGTGCGGTGACATGTTCAAGGAGCGGCCAACATGATGGAAGTGAACGCCGGTACACAGGTGCGCAAGGGAGGCGCCTGGCAGGCTTATTGGTTATGGGTATTTGAGTGATAGCTAAGACCCCGTTACCGAACGATGTTCGTATCTCAAATTCTTTCAACTCACTTTTAATGTTTGTCTTGATACAGACCGCAATCCGTGTTTTTGAAAGCTTGTTTCAAATTGTTTTTAAAGCGTTGGTATCAGGGTTAGTTAACCACGGAGGTTTGACGAAATCTCAGGGTTAATGTCGGGGTCTTGAGCAGGATATGTCGAATGAGAGTTCTGTACTTTTGATTGTATTGTGGTGCTATTCTGTGTATTGGGTCGAGGACCCTGTGGAATGTTGAGATGATTGGTTTCGTGATGATGTTATTTGGAATGGGTTGAGAACCCTGTGAGATGTCGTAATGATTTCGTTTGTGACGGTGTTCTATAAATTGGGTCGAGAACCCCAAATAAGTTGACTTGGTTTTTGTGTAATCGTTTTCCATACGTTGGGTCAAGGACCCGAGAGTTTTTGAAATTATTTCCAAAAGTATTCCCATTCGATTTTAAAAACCCCTAAACTGTAATATCCGCAATTTTCGATTTTCGGTAAATTTCTTTTTTTTGGTCGGAGTCTGTTTTGACGACTCTCTCATGACCGTTTCGTCATTCGGAGAATATTTAATTCTGCACTTTTTGTCATCCGAGTTCGTTTCGTCTTTGCTTTGTTGAGTTCCGTGCTTTTAGCGACTTTCCGCGCTTGAGTTCGGTTCTTGCGAATCTCGCTCAAAGCGTCGTTTGGGGTTTTCGTAAGTTCATTTAACGTTGTTATACGTGTTGTGAGCTTCGGTTTGATTATTCGTTGTCGTATGGTGATTTTCGGGCATTTGGGCCATTTTCGTAATTTCCCAAAATTTGGGGTAATTACCTTCCGTTGTCGAATTTCGAGCCTTCGGGTGGTCGGAATCGTGTGTTCTACTAGCTCTTAGATTCGTCTTTGTGAGTACTTCGTAACCGTATCTTCGGTTCGTATTCGGTTCGGGTTTGGTGTCGTTTTGTTGAATTCAGGATTACTAAACTTTTCTAAGTATGAGTTCGACTTTGTTAGATCACCATTAATTTTTGGTAACTCCAAAAATTCTGAATCTTTACAATATTATAGAGCATCGAATTAGCTTTCCGATGGTTCAAGCGGTGAGTCAATCGAGTCGGACGAGAGAGTTATGGTCGTTTTAGTGGAAGATCACATCGGTGTCGGGCACCGTCCAGAGCCTTTCGGCCGATAGGGTGGGCGAAAGACTCAAGCTGCCGGCATTTACGTATGGGTATCGGCCGATCATGTCCGGAAGCCTTTCGGCCGATAGGGTGGGCGAAAGACTCTCTCGCCGTGACGGCCTATAAAAGGCTGCGGCGTTTTCTTGACATTTTCTCACTTCTCTTCTTCCATTCCGCTAGTGGAGTGGGGTAATCATGTAGAGATGTTGTTGGACAATAAATCCATGAAGTTTGGAGGTTCATATCATCAATCATCCGTCCTATAACATCCTCCAATCTACTGAATCAGTCGATTTCCTAGAAATCTAGTTTTGGGAATTTGGGTATTTTTGTTGTTTTCGTCCGATTAATCCGATTTAACTTAGGATTATGATGGATTGATGATTATTTAGATGATTTATATCTTTAACCTTTTAATCCCAAGGTTGGAACGTATCGATTCGTTGTTTGAGTCGAGTTCTTGACCGACGCCTTGAAGGTGTCCTAAAATGTCTTAGAGGGGTTTTCGGGCGTTCTACGATTATCCTTCCTCGTATGATCGATGATTTATTGATTATATTGTTGTTAGGGTCGAGTTCTTGTGAAGAAACCGTGTTGAACCCTTTCGTTGGTCGTCGTCTTCCGTTTCGATAGCTTTGGGCGTTTCGAAGCTTTCCGGTTGATCCGTGTTCGTCGGGATACTTGCGTGCCGATTTTGAGGCAAGTACCTTGCCCATACTTTTCTCGTTTTATGTATATGATGATCGGTGGTCGTCTTGATGTGTTTGTTTGGTTATTTGAAATGACGTTTCAAAAGAATTTCGGTTTGGCCTCGTTAAAGGCTTTCTTTCAAAACGCGTGTTTTTGTGAACGGTGTTTTGAGAATCGATTATGAATTGATTATTTTGAACGTCGAAGGATTTTATGATGATACTCATATTGTTTAAGTTATGGAATCGTGTATTTCCTTATTTAATCTTGTTATCGTAATTTTGAAGAGTTTGATAATGGTGTCGAGTTAATGGCCATCTCTAGTAAGTATTCGTAATGAACTTATATTCTTAGCATATTAGTGTTGCATGAGTAACGTGTGTGTGTGTATGCTCACTACGGGTTAGATCCGACGGGGTCTCGGTAGGGGTCCACGGAGGTGTGGATCGACGAGCTTTGCTTTTAACCACTACGGGTTAGATCCGACGGGGTCTCGGTAGGGGTCCACGGAGGTGTGGATCGACGGTTAATTGTGGTGCATTTTTGCAAATGTGATTTGATTTTGGCATTTAGGAAATGAGTGCTTTAACGGTTTTCATGATTGCATGCATTGACTAAGTGTGTAAGAGGTAAGTGTTCGTTTGGCTTACTTGGCTAGGATGGCACCGGAGTATTTTGTTGTTTGTTTTAAATCTTTTATTTGTGGATTTTGACGTTGGGATACGAACCTCCGGTCGTTCTTGTGTCTTGTGAGTTGATGAGATTTGGGGCTAAAATCCCAATGGTTTTGTAAAAGTCGTTTTACGGATTTGGGGCTAAAATCCCAACGGTTGGTTAATGTCATTTTGAAAGTAAACCTTTGGGGCGGTGACCCCTTTTGTCTTTTGGTTTTGAAAAGTAGGATTTGATAATCCTAAATTGTTTTCTATTAAAACTCTCGATGGCATTCTAAACTGTTTTATAAATTACTTCCATTGATTTATGATATTTCGTTTTGAAATGTTTTCTCAAACCCTTGCCTCGGGAAGTACTTTTCGTTTCGTTTGGATCTTTGAGGATCCTCGGTTATTGTTATTCGTGGAATGTGAATTGTATGGCTCGTATTTGCACTTTGTATTTGCACTAGCAAAACGGTGGAGTTTGCTAACCCCAGTATTCGGGGGTGGATGTCTGTTTTTGCATTCGGGTTTTGGAGCATAACACGAGTCGGCATGAAGGATGATGAAAGATGATCGATACTAATCACATGAGGAACCGTACATCGTGTGTTGGTTCGGTTGTACTTTATTTTCATTCTTTGTATTGTTCCGTTAGACGGGTGTAGTTGTATTTTGTCCCATGCGTGGGCATGAGTTGTATTTGAGTTGTATGTATTTGTGGAAAGACCAAATCGGTCTCTCGAGTCATTGTAGCCTCGAAGGCATTGTCGAGAATGTTAAATGTCGTTACCGGCTGGTAGATCCTTGAGGAAAGGTTCTACGGCGTGTAATATCCCCGAGCGGATTGGGGTGTTACATAAATGGTATCGAGCTTAGGTTGAGGAAAACCTAGGTGCCGGGTAAAGTCGTGTTGTTTGAGTCTTGTTTCGTCGGATTTTATCCGATCGAAATGTCGCGACGCGTCGTTTGAGTTTGTTGGTCGTGATTAGTATCGTGGGCGATCATCATCTTCGTGCGACTGTGGAAGTAAGTCTCCCTTCTGTGTGTTGTGCCTCGTGGGACACGAGCTATTTTTATGATTATTTGTTCTGTGGTTGTATTTTATGTGAATTTTGATTTCACGATATGTATTTTGTCGTCTCGCGTATTTGATTTATACGAGGAGTGTCTTCGTTTGTGATGTCTTTTATTGTCGTTTTCTCCGTTGTTGATGATTTTCGAATCGATTTGCACGTTTACAAGTCTCTTGTGGAAGCTTTGTGCTTATACGCGTTCGACTTGTTCACTAGCCGGTCTGGAGAGTATTTTATCAGTGGTTTTGTTCTGAATGTGGTATTTTATCGTTTATTTCCGTTTAAAGACATATACTGTCTTGATTTTAAACTTTTTGATGCGTGTGCTAGGAGTTGTTTTAGTGAACGTCGGTATGTGTGAGTTTTGGGCATTCTGGCCTATTGGATTTTTGAAAACCTTGAGTATCTTAAAAAAAAATAAATTTCGAGACATACTTTTCTCCAATGTCTCGATAACGATGTTTCAAGTTTGTACTTTTTGAAAGGCGATACTCAAGATCAACCAGTATTCTTCTAAATTATTTTCAAAATGAGGTTTTCGTTTTTAAAACCTATCCATTCCCGTTTGAGGGCTGGGTATGTATGTGTGATGTTCGCGTTGTCATTTTGATACTTTCTCCCGAGTATGACCGAATTGACGGTGTGAGCGTTGAGTCGCTTTCCACACATTTGTTGTGTTAGCCCCCTGTGAGAGGCGGGATGTTGGTGTTGAATATTATCGCCTCGTAGTGATTCCTGCGTTGTCGCGCATGTGCGAACTGTTAGAGCTTGGTTTGGTATGACCGTGTGCATCGGTGATGGTTCCGTTATGTGTCGGTTGTTTAAAGTCTTGTTACCTTGCTTCCGTTTTTGTGAATTTCGTGGACGAGGTCGGAGGTAATGCCCGTACTATTTTGACTTCTGTGTTTTCTCTTCCCCAGTCTATCGATTCGCTCATGTTCGTTGGTACTTTATGAACTTGTTCGGTATTAGATTTCATCGTCCGAGCAGTGTGATCTTGTTGTGGGCGATCTGGTTATCGGTGTGACTTTTTCGAGTTCGGTTCGATTCTTGTGAACTTTGTTCGGGAGTAACATCATTTGGTTCTACTAGTCCTTTTATTCGAAGGGATCGGATTTGGAACTCTTATGTTTTCGACTCTGTCGACTCATTTATGTTTGTTGACATTTCTGAGATTGTCGCCCCTTGTTTTTGTTTATCGAACGAGTGTGGTATCGTTTGAACAACTCGTTAAATCGTTGTGACTTTTCAATTGCTATTCCCTTTCTGTGGATCTTATGTGAATGCACATCTGTTGTTTTCACCGGATCATATATTGTCTCGAGTCGAGATGTGAACCTTGGAGTTGTTGTTTGAATTTTATTATCCTTCGTGTTTCGGACATGATTGTTCGATTTTTGTTGTCTCGATCGTTTGTTTGTTCGGTTTTTGTTCTCGTTTCGTGATTATCGAGCATTCAGACTCCTTCGTAATTCCCTTGATTCGGGAAATTAGTTTCGTTCTCGATCTTTCAACCTTAGGCGGTGGGATCCGTGTTTGTTCGGCGGTTGACTCGCGTTTTGATTGATGTACCGTTGGGTTGGTCAATCATATTGATTTTCGTTCGTTGTGTTTTGTGATTTTCGGATAATTGACTTGGCTATATCATCCGTTTGATGACGTTGTCACTTGTTGGTTTTTATTATATCCCTAACGGCGACGTTGTGTTGGTCGCCGTGGAGCGTGTTTTCACGCCGTATACTCCTTTGCGTTGTTTGTGACATTTCGCCGTTGGGCGTTAGTTACGCATTCTTGTGTATCTCGTTGAGTTTTCTGGCGGAACATTTCTTCTCCTACTTGTTTTAAGTTTCGGACGAAACTTCTTTTAAGGAGGGTAGAATGTAATATCCGCATTTTCGATTTTCGGTAAATTTCTTTTTTTGGTGAGTCTGTTTGTGACTCTCTCATGACCGTTTCGTCATTCGGAGAATATTTAATTCTGCACTTTTGTCATCCGAGTTCGTTTGGTCTTTGCTTTGTTGAGATCCGTGCTTTTTAGCGACATTCCGCGCTTGAGTTCGGTTCTTGCGAATCTCGATCGAAACTGTCGTTTGGGGTTTTTTGTAAGTTCATTTAACGTTGTTATACGTGTTGTGAGCTTCGGTTTGATTATTCGTTGTCGTATGGTGATTTTCGGGCATTTGGGCCATTTTCGTAATTTCCCAAAATTTGGGGTAATTACCTTCCGTTGTCGAATTTCGAGCCTTCGGGTGGTCGGAATCGTGTGTTCTACTAGCTCTTAGATTCGTCTTTGTGAGTACTTCGTAACCGTATCTTCGGTTCGTATTCCGGTTCGGGTTTCGGTGTCGTTTTGTTGAATTCAGGATTACTAAACGACTTTTCTAAGTATGAGTTCGACTTTGTTAGATCACCATTAATTTTTGGTAACTCCAAAATTCTGAATCTTTACAATATTATAGAGCATCGAATTAGCTTTCCGATGGTTCAAGCGGTGAGTCAATCGGAGTCCGGACGAGAGAGTTATGGTCGTTTTAGTGGAAGACTGTCAGCTGTCGGGCACCGTCCAGAGCCTTTCGGCCGATAGGGTGGGCCGAAAGACTCAACTGCCGGCATTTCTGTATGGGTATCGGCCGATCATGTCCGGAAGCCTTTCGGCCGATAGGGTGGGCCGAAAGACTCTACTGCCGGCAGACAGCCTATAAAAGGCCTGGCAGCGTTTTTCTTCAGCATTTTCTCACTTCTCTTCTTCCATTCCGCGGCTGGAGCTGGGGTAATCATGTAGAGATGTTGTTGGACAATAAATCCATGAAGTTTGGAGGTTCATATCATCAATCATCCGTCCTATAACATCCTCCAATCTACGAATCAGGTCAGATTTCCTAGAAATCTAGTTTTGGGGAATTTGGGTATTTTTGTTGTTTTCGTCCGATTAATCCGATTTAACTTAGGATTATGATGGATTGATGATTATTTAGATGTTTTATATCTTTTACCTTGTTATCCCATGGTTGGATCGTATCGATTCGTTGTTTGAGTCGAGTTCTTGACCGACGCCTTGAAGGTGTCCGGTAAAATGTCTTAGAGGGGTTTTCGGGCGTTCTACGATTATCCTTCCTCGTATGATCGATGATTTATTGATTATATTGTTGTTAGGGTCGAGTTCTTGTGAAGAAACCGTGTTGAACCCTTTCGTTGGTCGTCGTCTTCCGTTTCGATAGCTTTGGGCGTTTCGAAGCTTTCCGGTTGATCCGTGTTCGTCGGGATACTTGCGTGCCGATTTTGAGGCAAGTACCTTGCCCATACTTTTCTCGTTTTATGTATATGATGATCGGTGGTCGTCTTGATGTGTTTGTTTGGTTATTTGAAATGACGTTTCAAAAGAATTTCGGTTTGGCCTCGTTAAAGGCTTTCTTTCAAAACGCGTGTGTTTTGTGAACGGTGTTTTGAGAATCGATTATGAATTGATTATTTTGAACGTCGAAGGATTTTATGATGATACTCATATTGTTTAAGTTATGGAATCGTGTATTTCCTTATTTAATCTTGTTATCGTAATTTTGAAGAGTTTGATAATGGTGTCGAGTTAATGGCCATCTCTAGTAAGTATTCGTAATGAACTTACATTCTTAGCATATTAGTGTTGCATGAGTAACGTGTGTGTGTGTATGCTCACTACGGGTTAGATCAAGCGGGGTCTCGGTAGGGGTCCGGAGGTGTGGATCGACGAGATTTGCGTTTAACCACTTCTGGTTAGATCCGACGGGTTCGCGGTAGGGGTCCTGGGAGTTGTGGTTCGTATGTTAATTGTGGTTCATTTTTGGTATTGTGATTTGATTTTGGCATTTAGTGAATTGAGTGCTTTAGATCGTTTTTCATGATTGAATGCATTGTCTAAGTGTTTAAGAGGTAAGTGTTAGTTTGGCTTACTTGGCTTGGATGGCAATTGGAGTATTTTGTTGTTTGTTTTAAATCTTTTATTTGTGGATTTTGACGTTGGGATACGAACCTCACAGTCGTTCTTGTGTCTTGTGAGTTGATGAGATTTGGGGCTAAAATCCCAATGGTTTTGTAAAAGTCGTTTCTGGATTTGGGGCTAAAATCCCAACGGTTGGTTAATGTCATTTTTCGAAAGTAAACCTTTGGGCGGTGACCCCTTTTGTCTTTTGGTTTTGAAAAGTAGGATTTGATAATCCTAAATTGTTTTCTATTAAAACTCTCGATGGCATTCTAAAGCTGTTTTATAAATTACTTCCATTGATTTATGATATTTCGTTTTGAAATGTTTTCTCAAACCCTTGCCTCGGGAAGTACTTTTCGTTTCGTTTGGATCTTTGAGGATCCTCGGTTATTATTATTCGTGGAATGTGAATTGTATGGCTCGTATTTGCACTTTGTATTTGCACTAGCAAAACAGTGGAGTTTGCTAACCCCAGTATTCGGGGGTGGATGTCTGTTTTGCATTCGGGTTTTGGAGCATAACACGGGGTCGGCATGAAGGATGATGAAAGATGATCGATACTAATCACATGAGGAACCGTACATCGTGTGTTGGTTCGATTGTACTTTATTTTCATTCTTTGTATTGTTCCCGTTGTACGGGTGTAGTTGTATTTTGTCCCATGCGTGGGCATGAGTTGTATTTGAGTTGTATGTATTTGTGGAAAGACCAAATCGGTCTACTGAGTCATTGTAGCCTCGAAGGCATTGTCGAGAATGTTAAATGTCGTTACCAGCCTGGTAGATCCTTGAGGAAAGGTTCTACGGCGTGTAATATCCCTGAGCGGATTGGGGGTGTTACATAAACGACCCGAGTCAATAATAATGATTGCAAACTACCTTATCAAAATACTTTTTCTTTTACAAAAGGGATCTTCCTGACTCCTTGGGCTCGTTTAAAGTTTCTTGAATGTTATTTTCCGTAAGGAGAATATGATTATGTGATTACCTTTCACCTCGTGTATGCGAGTGTTATTCTGTGCTGACTGTGGGAATGTATGGTTTGTGTTAAGGCTTCACGGCGGTTGAATTTTGTGTTGTTACTGTTTGTATATCTTGTATATTATGTACTTGCACTAGCAAAATTCCAGTTTGCTAACCCCCGAGTTTTCGGGGTGGGTGCTGTTATGCGCTCAGTTTTGGCGGCTCGGGGAGCGATCACGGGATTGGCTTGGAAGGAGATGGAAGACAGCGATGCTAATCACACGAGTCGAGTCTTTTCTTTTGTATCATTTTGGTCGGTATTTCTCTGTCGTTCGAGTATTCACCCTTGCATGGGTGTAATTATCATTTAATTAAATTGAGTTGTCATTCTTTTACGTGTTCAAGTTTATTGTTGTCATTGTAATATGAATGTCGTTAGTTTCGAATTGGTTTATGACCTTGTCGGTCTGCTTTGTATTAAATTTTGACCCGGTCGGTCAATCTTTGAGTAGTCTCTTGGAGTTTAGCTGGTGGATCCTTGTGATAAGGGTCTACGGCGTGTGACATTCTTGGTCGTATTCGGGGTGTTACATTTATGGTATCGGAGCTTAGGTTTGCGAAAAACCTAGGCCGTTGGGTCAAGTCCATGTCCGGTGTAAGTCGCGCGCATCAGAGTTGTGATTAGTATCGTGGTTCCGACATCATCTTCCGGCAATCCGTGATGGTAAGCCTCCCGATCGTAAGTCCCCTTATATACGTATTTGATTATATTGTGCTAATATGTTTAATGTGAACTAGGAATTGGAACTTGTTGGTGATATTATTGTTTTTAGATATAACATGCGTATGGGGTCCGAGTAAAAATGGTTATGTAATATGCTTCGGAAGTCGAGCATATTTATTTGTTCTTGCACTTTATTAGAATAAATTTATGAATGTTAAATTTATCCGCTGCGTGAATATTTTGAGATGGCTTTTGGTGTCTTGCAAACCGAGTTTTGATATTTTGATTTTTGCGTTTTGATTGTATTCTTATGATGGTATTTGATATTTTATAAATGACTTTTGTGAGTATTTGAGAATATTACCGACATCGGCCTTTTTGGCATTTTGAACATTTTTTAAATGATTTTTAGCACAGTGGGTTCGATGCAGAGGCCCACTATGTAGTATCACGAATATTTTAAAGTGGTGCTTTGCAATTTTCTAACGTTGTGGAAAGCCATGATTTAATGTCGTCATGTCAATTCGTCACGTATCTCGGTGGAAAATTCTTTCAAAATAAACGTTTTGGTAGGAGAGGGTAGATTTTCAAAATTGTGGTATTTGGGACTCAACACTTTTGAAATACTTCAAATTGGTTACAATTCATTTCCAATTTTCTTTTATACATCACTCGAAAATAAATTTTAGAGTCGTTGTATAAACTTCCTCTTCGAAATAAAGGACAATATTTACAAGCTTTGGGCGTAACGTGACTCGCTCTCTTTTTCAAAAATTTGTTTTTATTAAGCACATATATATATGTAATGATCATCCTAGTCGAAGGACCGGAGTTAACTTCATAAAACTTTATGCTTTACGATATTACCGTTATTCTATAGATGTTAACTAAACCTTGTGTTGATAAGTGTGGTATCTTGTAATCGATTATTTGATAATCTTTGAATGGTACTATCTGTATTAGTATGTCGAGCCTTGACGGACGTAAGTGTGATGACGGAAGTGGAAACGACAAGGTGATTCGTACGATAACTATCCATGCTACAGTGAAGGAGTATCGAGATCAAACGATATCCTATGAAATCTCCTCAGTGATCGAGCCCACGATCGAAGCAAAGAGACCGAGGATATCGGGAAAATTTCTGGGCGGTGAAGAGACTAAGGCTCCCAAGCCCTCACGTCGTTCGAAAGCGTCATCTTCGCGGTCGGGAGTGAACGCTGGAAATCCCAAACCGGCATCGGTGACTCGCGGTAAGAAGAGAAGATGTTTCAGCAGAATCGCTGTCGGGGACATGTTCGTGCAAATTGTCCCTCTCCACCCTTGACTTGTTACCGGTGTGGGTGTGAAGGTCATCGGGAGGAACAACGTGAAACAGCTTTCCGAATTGGCAAAGAATGCCGCCCGAGAGAGAGCAGAGCTAGTGATCGGGAAGTGTCCGAAACCCTATGTTTCCTTAGAAGATCCTAGCATGGGAGAATGAAGATTTTGTACTATGTCATAAACGTTGTTGTTTCAAACAATCGTGACTTGATTGTATTTCGTTTCATTGCTTTACGTTTTCCAACCCTTGTTGTTCTAAGTTTCGGGTCGTAATATCTTTTTAGTATGTGGGAATGGGTTAACCGTACTTTTCTTGATATTTTCGGTATTGTGTGACCTTTCATTGTTGGTAATTCAATTGTTACCCGTACTTGTTTCTATCGCATAGCCGTTTTAGTCGGGTGCGACTTGTTGTAGCGTCGTTTCTTCGATTAAATGTGTGCATGTGATGTGGTATGTGATGCGTCGTTAATTGCTCGTTGTTGTTTGAAACATAGTCGGTGGCGTTGCGTTAGTCGTCGTGGGCGTGTTTTCACGCCGTATATTCCTTTGCGTTACTTGTAACGTTTCGCCGATGGGCGTAAGTTACGCGCTTCCTTGCGTATCTTGTTGAGTTTTCTGGCGGGATATTGCTTCTCCTACTTGTTTTAAGTTTCGGGACGAAACTTCTTTTAAGGAGGGTAGAATGTAATATCCGCAATTTTCGATTTTCGGTAAATTTCTTTTTCAGCCGGAGTCCGTTTTGACGACTCGCTCATGACCGTTTCGTCATTTCGAGAATGATTAATTCTGCACTTTTTGTCATCCGAGTTCGTTTCAGTATCGTTTTGTTGAATTCCGAGCTTTTTAGCGACTTTTCCGCACTTGAGTTCGATTCTTGCGAATCTCGTCCGAAACTGTTGTTTCGAGTTTCTCGTAAGTTCATTTAATGATATTATTCATGTTGCGAGCTTTGGTTTGGTGTTTCGATCGCGTATCGTGAGTTTCGGACGTTTTGGGCCATTTTCGTAATTTCCCAAAGTTTTGGGTAATTACTTCCGTTGTCGAATTCCGAGCCTTCGGGTGGTCGGAATCGTGTGTTCTATTAGCTCTTAGATTCGTCTTTGCGAGTACTTCGTAACCGTAACCGATTCGTATTGGTTCGGATTTCGGGGTCGTTCGGACGTAATTTTCGGGCTGTCGGGAGGGCCTGCCCAGGCCTGTGCAACACGGCCCTGAAAACGGCCCATGCTGTGCGCCGTGTCCTGCGCCGGGTCGGCCAGGACTGGCAGCCTGCCGAGACACGGCCGAGACACACGGCGCTGTCTGGGCCGTTTGCTGCACCGTGTCCGGCAGGGGTATAAATATGGCAGAGCAGTCGGGTTTTTCTTCATTTTTATCACTCGTTTCATATCCTTCCGCGGCTGGAGATTTCATGATCATGGAGGGATGTTGTTAGGGTTAAATCCATGAAGTTTTGGAGTTCATAACATCGATTAATCCTTCCATAACTTGCTCCGATCGACCGAATCAAGGCAAGTTTTCCTAAAATCTAGTTTTGGGGGTTTTAGTTGATTTTGTCCGATTTGATCGTTTTAACTCATATTTCTGATGGATAATTGTAGATTAAGTAGTATTCTATCATTTTTATCATCTTTCCACGGTTTTACCATTTCCGATTAAATCGTTTATATGAACTTTCGTTTGACGCCTTCAAGGTGTCCGGGAAAATGCCGCAGAGAGAAAATTGGTCGTTTTGCGATGTTTTTCCTCGTGTGATTTGTTGTTTATTTGATGATAGGATACTAGGGACGAATTACCTACAAAAATCTTGTGTTGAGCCTTTCCGATCGCCGTTTTCATTGGAGTTCCGGATTTCTCCAATCAACCGCATTTTTCCGAAGTATTCGTGAGAGATTACCAAGGCAAGTACCTTGATATATGAATTGTAACTGCGTGAAATCATTGTTGTCGAAGTGTATGAATTTATACGGATGAATAAATGTGTGTATATATATATATATGTGCATGTATATATATATATATCTAGTTTTATACATGTATATATATTTATATGTTAAATATATGTATGTATATACATATATTGATATAAGCGCCTATATTGGTGAATGACGAGTGATGAATACTAACACTAGACGACGTACTCGACTTGGATTGATGGGTAAACTATATTTATTCTTATAATATAGTAAGGTTATATATATATACATATATATATATATATATATATATATATTCGGTCGAGTCGCAATATAGGGATATATGTGTGGTGTTGGTTGGTTATGCTTGAGGGCTTATTGTGAATGAGTTTGATTGATAACGTGCGTGTTATTGTTTATTTGTGTGGTTATGGACTAGCGGAGAAAATTGTGTGACTTGATGTACCGAGTTGAGAATTGTTGTGACATTTGTTCATGTGCTGGATGTTTGTGATAATGTGGATACGTGTTGTGAGAAACGTCGTATCCGGAACCTCGAGGCGGGCGTGCACTCGGCTGGTGTATCCGCAATGTGCGGCTCCATATGGGTGGTGAACGCCGATGTCACCTAATGCGCGTGCAAGGGGCGGCTCTTGCGGGAGTGGCCGGTGCGGTGACATGTTCAAGGAGCGGCCAACATGATGGAAGTGAACGCCGGTACAGTGCGCAAGGGAGGCGCTGGCGGGCTTATTGGTTACGGGTATTTGAGTGATAGCTAAGACCCAATTCGAACGATGTTCGTATCTCAAATTCTTTCAACTCACTTTTAATGTTTGTCTTGATACGGACCGCAATCCGTGTTTTGAAAGCTTGTTTCAAATTGTTTTTAAAGCGTTGATATCGGGGTTAGTTAACCACGGAGGTTTGTGAAATCTCAGGGTTAATTAATCGGGGGTCTTGAGCGGGATATGTCGAATGAGAGTTACGTACTTTTGATTGTATTGTGGTGCTATTCTTGTATTGGGTCGAGGACCTGTGGAATGTTGAGATGATTGGTTTCGTGATGATGTTATTTGGAATGGGTTGAGAACCCTGTGAGATGTCGTAATGATTTCGTTTGTGACGGTGTTCTATAAATTGGGTCGAGAACCCCAAATAAGTTGACTTGGTTTTTGTGTAATCGTTTTCCATACGTTGGGTCAAGGACCGAGAGTTTTTGAAATTATTTCCAAAAGTATTCCCATTCGATTTTAAAAACCCCTAAACGACCGAGTCAATAATAATGATTGCAAACTACCTTATCAAAATACTTTTCTTTTACAAAGGGATCTTCCCGACTCCTTGGGCTCGTTTAAAGTTTCTTGAATGTTATTTTCCGTAAGGAGAATATGATTATGTGATTACCTTTCACCTCGTGTATGCGAGTGTTATTCTCTTTATTTGTGGGAATGTATGGTTTGTGTTAAGGCTTCACGGCGGTTGAATTTTGTGTTATTCTTGTTTGTATATCTTGTATATTATGTACTTGCACTAGCAAAATTCCAGTTGCTAACCCCGAGTTTTCGGGGGTGGGTGCTGTTATGCGCTCGAGTTTTGGCGGCTCGGGAGCGATCCACGGGATTGGCTTGGAAGGAGATGGAAGACGACGATGCTAATCACACCAGTCGAGTCTTTTCTTTTGTATCATTTTGGTCGGTATTTCTTTGTCGTTCGAGTATTCACCCTTGCATGGGTGTAATTATCATTTAATTAAATTGAGTTGTCATTCTTTTACGTGTTCAAGTTTATTGTTGTCATTGTAATATGAATGTCGTTAGTTTGAATTGGTTTATGACCTTGTCGATGCTGCTTTGTATTAAATTTTGACCCGGTCGGTCAATCTTTGAGTAGTCTCTTGGAGTTTAGCTTTGGTGGATCCTTGTGATAAGGGTCTACGGCGTGTGACATTCTTGGTCGTGCAGGGTGTTACATTTATGGTATCGGAGCTTAGGTTTGCGAAAAACCTAGGCCGTTGGGTCAAGTCCATGTCCGGTGTAAGTCGCGCGCATCAGAGTTGTGATTAGTATCGTGGTTCCGACATCATCTTCCGGCAATCCGTGATGGTAAGCCTCCCGATCGTAAGTCCCCTTATATACGTATTTGATTATATTGTGCTAATATGTTTAATGTGAACTAGGAATTGGAACTTGTTGGTGATATTATTGTTTTTAGATATAACATGCGTATGGGGTCCGAGTAAAAATGGTTATGTAATATGCTTCGGAAGTCGAGCATATTTATTTGTTCTTGCACTTTATTAGAATAAATTTATGAATGTTAAATTTATCCGCTGCGTGAATATTTTGAGATGGCTTTTGGTGTCTTGCAAACCGAGTTTTGATATTTTGATTTTTGCGTTTTGATTGTATTCTTATGATGGTATTTGATATTTTATAAATGACTTTTGTGAGTATTTGAGAATATTACCGACATCGGCCTTTTTGGCATTTTGAACATTTTTTTAAATGATTTTTAGCACAGTGGGTTCGATGCAGGGCCACGGTATGTAGTATCACGAATATTTTAAAGTGGTGCTTTGCAATTTTCTAACGTTGTGGAAAGCCATGATTTAATGTCGTCATGTCAATTCGTCACGTATCTCGGTGGAAAATTCTTTCAAAATAAACGTTTTGGTAGGAGAGGGTAGATTTTCAAAATTGTGGTATTTGGGACTCAACACTTTTGAAATACTTCAAATTGGTTACAATTCATTTCCAATTTTCTTTTATACATCACTCGAAAATAAATTTTAGAGTCGTTGTATAAACTTCCTCTTCTGAAATAAAGGACAATATTTACAAGCTTTGGGCGTAACGTGACTCGCTCTCTTTTTCAAAAATTTGTTTTTATTAAGCACATATATATATGTAATGATCATCCTAGTCGAAGGACCGGAGTTAACTTCATAAAACTTTATGCTTTACGATATTACCGTTATTCTATAGATGTTAACTAAACCTTGTGTTGATAAGTGTGGTATACTGTACATCTGATTATTTGATAATCTTGAATGGTACTATCTGTATTAGTATGTCGAGCCTTGACGGACGTAAGTGTGATGACGGAAGTGGAAACGACAAGGTGATTCGTACGATAACTATCCATGCTACAGTGAAGGAGTATCGAGATCAAACGATATCCTATGAAATCTCCTCAGTGATCGAGCCCACGAGCGAAGCAAAGAGACCGGGATATCGGGAAAATTTACGGGCGGTGAAGAGACTAAGGCTCCCAAGCCCTCACGTCGTTCGAAAGCGTCATCTTCGCGGTCGGGAGTGAACGCTGAAATCCCAAACCGGCATCGGTGACTCGCGGTAAGAAGAGAAGATGTTTCAATCAGAATCGCTGGGACATGTTCGTGCAATTGTCCCTCTCCACCCTTGACTTGTTACGGTGTGGGTGTGAAGGTCATCGGGAGGAACAACGTGAAAGCTTGATTTCCGAATTGGCAAAGAATGCTGCCCTGAGAGAGAGCAGAGCTAGTGATCGGGAAGTGTCCCGAAACCCTATGTTTCCTTCTGAAGATCCTAGCATGGGAGAATGAAGATTTTGTACTATGTCATAAACGTTGTTGTTTCAAACAATCGTGACTTCGATTGTATTTCGTTTCATTGCTTTACGTTTTCCAACCCTTGTTGTTCTAAGTTTCGGGGTCGTAATATCTTTTTAGTATGTGGGAATGGGTTAACCGTACTTTTCTTGATATTTTCAGTATTGTGTGACCTTTCATTGTTGGTAATTCAATTGTTACCCGTACTTGTTTCTATCGCATAGCCGTTTTAGTCGGGTGCGACTTGTTGTAGCGTACGTTTCTTCGATTAAATGTGTGCATGTGATGTGGTATGTGATGCGTCGTTAATTGCTCGTTGTTGTTTGAAACATAGTCGGTGGCGTTGCGTTAGTCGTCGTGGGGCGTGTTTTCACGCCGTATATTCCTTTGCGTTACTTGTAACGTTTCGCCGATGGGCGTAAGTTACGCGCTTCCTTGCGTATCTTGTTGAGTTTTCCTGGCGGGATATTGCTTCTCCCTACTTGTTTTAAGTTTCGGGACGAAACTTCTTTTAAGGAGGGTAGAATGTAATATCCGCAATTTTCGATTTTCGGTAAATTTCTTTTTCAGCCGGAGTCCGTTTTGACGACTCGCTCATGACCGTTTCGTCATTTCGAGAATGATTAATTCTGCACTTTTTGTCATCCGAGTTCGTTTCAGTATCGTTTTGTTGAATTCCGAGCTTTTTAGCGACTTTTCCGCACTTGAGTTCGATTCTTGCGAATCTCGTCCGAAACTGTTGTTTCGAGTTTCTCGTAAGTTCATTTAATGATATTATTCATGTTGCGAGCTTTGGTTTGGTGTTTCGATCGCGTATCGTGAGTTTCGGACGTTTTGGGCCATTTTCGTAATTTCCCAAAGTTTTGGGTAATTACTTCCGTTGTCGAATTCCGAGCCTTCGGGTGGTCGGAATCGTGTGTTCTATTAGCTCTTAGATTCGTCTTTGCGAGTACTTCGTAACCGTAACTTCGATTCGTATTCAGGTTCGGGGTCGTTCGGACGTAATTTTCGGGCTGTCGGGAGGGGCCTGCCCAGGCCTGTGCAACACGGCCCTGAAAACGGCCCATGCTGTGCGCCGTGTCCTGCGCCGGGTCGGCCAGGACTGGCAGCCTGCCGAGACACGGCCGAGACACACGGCGCTGTCTGGGCCGTTTGCTGCACCGTGTCCGGCAGGGGTATAAATATGGCAGAGCAGTCGGGTTTTTCTTCATTTTTATCACTCGTTTCATATCCTTCCGCGGCTGGAGATTTCATGATCATGGAGGGATGTTGTTAGGGGTTAAATCCATGAAGTTTTGGAGTTCATAACATCGATTAATCCTTCCATAACTTGCTCCGATCGACCGAATCAAGGCAAGTTTTCCTAAAATCTAGTTTTGGGGGTTTTAGTTGATTTTGTCCGATTTGATCGTTTTAACTCATATTTCTGATGGATAATTGTAGATTAAGTAGTATTCTATCATTTTTATCATCTTTCCACGGTTTTACCATTTCCGATTCGTCGTTTATATGAACTTTCGTTTGACGCCTTCAAGGTGTCCGGGAAAATGCCGCAGAGAGAAAATTGGTCGTTTTGCGATGTTTTTCCTCGTGTGATTTGTTGTTTATTTGATGATAGGATACTAGGGACGAATTACCTACAAAAATCTTGTGTTGAGCCTTTCCGATCGCCGTTTTCATTGGAGTTCCGGATTTCTCCAATCAACCGCATTTTTCCGAAGTATTCGTGAGAGATTACCAAGGCAAGTACCTTGATATATGAATTGTAACTGCGTGAAATCATTGTTGTCGAAGTGTATGAATTTATACGGATGAATAAATGTGTGTATATATATATATATGTGCATGTATATATATATATATATATCTAGTTTTATACATGTATATATATTTATATGTTAAATATATGTATGTATATACATATATTGATATAAGCGCCTATATTGGTGAATGACGAGTGATGAATACTAACACTAGACTGTAACACCCCCAGATCAAACCGGGAATATTACACGCCGCAGACCCTCTCCGTGAGGATCCACCAGGCTAGACATCAAAACAACACATTACATTACATACCGACGAATCAAAAATAACGGACCAATAGACCGATTTGGTCTTTCGTCACAGACTTACAAATCAAAATACATAAACTCATCCAGACTCATACCCACACAAGGGTAAAATACTTGCAACAATGAACAATAAGACAGCGGAAAAGACAATACAATGGACTCGACTAATCGAACCCAAAGCGCCTTCGTGTGATTAGTATCATTCGTCTTTCATCATCCTCGTGCCGATCCCGTGTCTTGCTCCCAAAACTGCATGTGCACGGACACAATACAGATATCCACCCCCCGATTACTCGGGGGTTAGCAAAACTCCACTGTTTCGCTAGTGCAAGTATAAAGTGCAAATACGAGCCATACACAACACATTCCGAGAACACAACGAAAGACTTCCCGAGATATATTTAGTTAAAAGTAGTTCAAGTCTTGAAAGTAGAAACGAAGTAAGTAAGCACTTTGAAAACATTTCCAAATCTCGGGAGTTTTAAAAACTTTAGGAATTGAGAAATTCTAAAGTTCCTCGAAAGCCATTTAGGGTCACAGCCCCAATGTTCATTTTTCAAAATACAAATCCGTTTAACAAAACACGGGGTCCACGACCCAACCATTCCGGTCACAAAACACAGGGTCCACGACCCGATCATCCACTTCAAATCACTTACAAGGACACATTACACATAACACATTAATCCTATGCCATTCTAGCCAAGCACCAAGACTCGAAATATAATGTCTCTCGACCCCGAGCACAAAGCATTGTGATACTCCGGACAATATCACAATTAACGAAAACATCAACGTCATCCTCAAGATGAAAACCACAATCGGTAACCGCGGCCGTACCCCTTAGTATCGGCCCCGGACATCCGTCGGACACTCCGGGTGGGAAACCACTTCGCGGCCGTACCCCTTAGTATCGACCCCGGACATCCCGTCGGACACTCGGGTGGAAGTTCATCCACACACACACCCAAGTCCACTTCGTGGCCGTACCCCTTAGTATCGGCCCCGGACATCCGTCGGACACTCGGTGGAAGGAACAACACACACACACGTTCCAAAATCACGCTTGCAAACCACAAGCCTCGAAGGTCAATCACGGTATATATAGTCGAGGCACTTTACTAGAATGGCGATTCATCCAACATATATTCATAACCCGAACTAATATTATCAACAAGAAAGCACACTATTCCAAAAGCACCGAACGGCACAACCAATATCACATAAATTCACATAATTCATCGATAACCACATGTCTCCACGTCTGACATAAACAAAGGGCTAAACTTCGAAACTTACCGACGACGTAATCACACACAATGGCATCACACGAAAGTATTACGATCTTATACTCAACATTAATACACGTATTCAATTAAGCATATTAATTCTCGGAACACACGAGTCGTCTTTAAGAAAATCATGTTGGTAAATATACCGATACTTTTGAAAAAGATGGTTATGAATATTTATTTAGCACATATCGACGATTAACAACCATTATATCCACAAAACACGTAATGTATGGGCAAGATACTTGCCTCGATAATCGATGCCGGACACTCCCACAATCACGGATTAGTCGGGACACCTCGAACCCTACGATTCTCCGGCGAAGACAACGAATACACCCACAATCGAAAAGCTTGAAGAAAACGACGAACGGAAGGGTTCCGACTCGAATTCTTTGCGAGAAATCTGACCCTAACATCATACCATCAATAAATTAACGAACGAACGAGGAAGAATAATCGTAGAACGCTCGAATCCTCTCTATGACATTTTATCGGACACCTTCAAGGTGTCGGTCAAGAACTCGACCAAAACAACGAATCGATACGATCCAACCATGGGATAACAAGGTAAAAGATATAAAACATCTAAATAATCATCAATCCATCATAATCCTAAGTTAAATCGGATTAATCGGACGAAAACAACAAAAATACCCAAATTCCCCAAAACTAGATTTCTAGGAAATCTGACCTGATTCGGTAGATTGGAGGATGTTATAGGACGGATGATTGATGATATGAACCTCCAAACTTCATGGATTTATTGTCCAACAACATCTATACATGATTACCCCAGCTCCAGCCGCGGAATGGAAGAAGAGAAGTGAGAAAATGCTGAAGAAAAACGCTGCCAGGCCTTTTATAGGCTGACTGCCGGCAGTAGAGTCTTTCGGCCCACCCTATCGGCCGAAAGGCTTCCGGACATGATCGGCCGATACCCATACAGAAATGCCGGCAGTTGAGTCTTTCGGCCCACCCTATCGGCCGAAAGGCTCCTGGACGGTGCCCGACAGCTGACAGTCTTCCACTAAAACGACCATAACTCTCTCGTCCGGACTCCGATTGACTCACCGTTTGAACCATTGGAAAGCTAACTCAATGTTCTATAATATTGCAAAGATTTATAATTTTGGAGTCACCAAAAATTAATGGTGATCTAACAAAGTCGAACTCATACTTAGAAAAGTCGTTTAGTAATCCTGAATTCAACAAAACGACACCGAAACCCGAGCCTGAATACGAACCGAAGATACGGTTACGAAGTACTCACAAAGACGAATCCGAGAGCTAGTAGAACACACGATTCCGACCACCCGAAGGCTCGAAATTCGACAACGGAAGGTAATTACCCCAAACTTTGGGAAATTACGAAAATGGCCCAAATGCCCGAAAATCACCATACGACAACGAATAATCAAACCGAAGCTCACAACACGTATAACAAAGTTAAACGGACTTGCGGGAAACTCGAAACAACAGTTTCGGACGAGATTCGCAAGAATCGAACTCAAGTGCGGAAAAGTCGCTAAAAAGCACAGAACTCAACGAAACGACACCGAAACGAACTCGGATGTCAAAAAGTGTAGAATTAATTATTCTCAGAATGACGAAACGGACATGAGCGAGTCGTCAAAACAGACTTCCGCCGAAAAAAAATAATTACCGGAAATCGAAAATTGCGGATATTACATTCTACCCTCCTTAAAAGAAGTTTCGTCCCGAAACTTAAAACAAGTAGGGAGAAGAAATATTCCGCCAGGAAAAACTCAACGAGATACACGAGAATGCGTAACTAACGCCCAACGGCGAAATGTTACAAACAACGCAAAGGAGTATACAGCGTGAAAACACGCTCCACGGCGACCAACACAACGTCGCCGTTAGGGATATAATAAAAACCAACAAGTGACAAACGTCATCAAACGGATAATATAGCCAAGTCAATTATCCGACAATCACAAAACACAACGAACGAAAATCAATATGATTGACCCACCCAACGGTACATCAATCAAAACGCGAGTCAACCGCTGAACAACCACGAAATCCCACCGCCTATGGGCTGGAAGATCGAAAACGAAACTAATTTCCCGAACTGAAGGGAATTACGAAGGAGCCTGAATGTTCGCCAATCACGGAACGAGGTCAATATAAACCGAACAATCAAACGATCAAACCACAACGATCGAGACAACAAAAATCGAAGAATCATGTTCGAATCACGAAGAACAATAAAGTTCAACAATAACTCCCAGGATGATCTGGTGAGAACTACAAGACATGCATTCCCATAAGATCCACAGGAAAGGGAATAGCGATTGAAAAGTCACAACGACAAATAAGTTATTCCGAAATGATATCACACTCGTTCGATCAACAAAAGCAAGGAGCAGGACAAGCTCAGAAATGTCAACGAACATAAACGAGTCGACAGAGTCGAAAATGTAAAAGTTCAAGATCGAGTCCACTTCGAATAAAAGAACTAGTAGAACCAAAAGATGTTACTTCCGAACAAGGTTCACAAGAATCGAACCGAATTCGGAAAGTGACAGCGATAACCAGATTGACCCAAAACAAGATCACAGCTCGCTCGAATGATGACCCCTAAATTCAAAACAAGTTCGAGACGGTATCAACGAACACGAGCGAATCGATAGGCTGGAGAAAGAGAAAATACGAAGTCTAAAAACAACACGGGTACTACATTCGACCTCTTATAAAAGAAGGTCGCCCCGCAACTCACAACAGCAAAATCAAGGTGACGACACAACAAGCAACCGGCGAAACATCCTTCAAAGGCCTCTCAAAGCCGATTCGATATCTGTCTTTGAAGCGCGAACTCCGAAAGTCTCGGTAGCCAATTCACAAAACTGAATTCGGTGTCCTCGAGTCCACACTTGAAATGTGTCATCGACGAGAAAGACAATTTACACGTGCATGCCCCGGCACATCACGATTGAAACGCCTCGGCTCGGCATACCGAAAATATAAATGCTCGGTACAATGGATCAAAACACCGCAAAACAACATACCGGAGATGCCAACTCAGCATAACATATCAACGCATACAAAAATCACAACAACAACGGCATCATTCGAAGATTACAACATCCCGAACGACAGCCATCACACAATCACAAACATCATGAAACAATCACCCATGTGTATAACGCATAAAAATCCAGGCTTTAACAACCCACACTAGTGCGACAATACGCAATCACCACGAGGCGATAAACAGTAAACACCAGTTCACACCTCTCACAGAGGGCCAACGAAACATATGCGTGGCGAACGACTCGACGCTCACGCCACCAATTCAATCACAATTCGGGGTTGACACCGCAACGAAAGTTCGAAAACCATACACGCATTTCCGGTCCGCAAACAGGAATGATAGGTTTTAAAAACGAGAACCACCTTTTGAAAACAGTTTGGAAACACCAGTTGATCTTGAGTATCATTTACAAAAAGTTAAACAAACATCATTTTCGAGACTCTGTAATTCATCTTGCGTTTGAACTAAAATGAGGACACCTTTCTTTTAGTGAAAAACTTTCAGAATATCCGACCCTCGGGTCTAAGTATAAATGTTTCTAAACATCGAAAATATCTCAAAACATTTTGGTCCTCGAGGTAGAAAATTTTTGGAATATATTGTGGCACCTGAATGTACCACAAGAAAATAACTCATAAAAAAAATTATGTCTCGAAATTTGTTTTTCTAAGATACTCAAGGTTTTCAAAAGTCCAATAGGCGAATGCCCAAAACTCACACATACCGACATTCACTAAAACAACTCATAGCACACGCATCAAAACGTTTAAAATCAAGACAATACATGTCTTTAAAAGGAAATAAACGACAAAATGCCACATTCAGAACAAAACCACCGATAAAATACCCTCCCATGGCTAGTGAACAAGTCGAACGCGTATAAGCACAAAGCTTCCACAATAGAACTTGTAAAACGTGCAAATCGATTCGAAAATAATCAACAACGGAGAAAAAAACAACAATAAAAGACATCACAAGCACGACACTCCTCGTATAAATCAAATACGAGAGTCGACTAAATACATATCGTGAAATCAAAATTCACATAAAATTCCACCACTTAACAAATAATCATAAAAATAGCTCGTGTCACACGAGACACAACACAAAGAAGGGAGACTTACTTCCACAGGTCGCACGAAGATGATGGTTGCACCTTGATACTAATCACGGCCGACATCCCAGACGCGTCGCGACACGACTCGGTCGGACAAAATCGACAATACAAGACTCAAAGAACACATAACTCGACCCGGACCTAGGTTTCCTCAACCTAAGCTCTGATACCATAAATGTAACACCCCCAGATCAAACCGGGAATATTACACGCCGCAGACCCTCTCCGTGAGGATCCACCAGGCTAGACATCAAAACAACACATTACATTACATACCGACGAATCAAAAATAACGGACCAATAGACCGATTTGGTCTTTCGTCACACTTACAAATCAAAATACATAAACTCATCCAGACTCATACCCACACAAGGGTAAAATACTTGCAACAATGAACAATAAGACAATGGAAAAGACAATACAATGGACTCGACTAATCGAACCCAAAACCGCCTTCGTGTGATTAGTATCATTCGTCTTTCATCATCCCTCGTGCCGATCCTGTGTCTTGCTCCCGAAAACCCGCATGTGCACGGACACAATACAGATATCCACCCCGATTACTCGGGGTTAGCAAAACTCCTTTGTTTCGCTAGTGCAAGTATAAAGTGCAAATACGAGCCATACACAACACATTCCGAGAACACAACGAAAGACTTCCGAGATATATTTAGTTAAAAGTAGTTCAAGTCTTGAAAGTAGAAACGAAGTAAGTAAGCACTTTGAAAACATTTCCAAATCTCGGGAGTTTTAAAAGCGTTAGGAATTGAGAAATTCTAAAGTTCCTCGAAAGCCATTTAGGTCACACCCCAATGTTCATTTTTCAAAATACAAATCCGTTTAACAAAACACGGGGTCCACGACCCAACCATTCCGGTCACAAAACACGGGGTCCACGACCCGATCATCCACTTCAAATCACTTACAAGGACACATTACACATAACACATTAATCCTATGCCATTCTAGCCAAGCACCAAGACTCGAAATATAATGTCTCTCGACCCCGAGCACAAAGCATTGTGATACTCGGACAATATCACAATTAACGAAAACATCAACGTCATCCTCAAGATGAAAACCTGGGTAACCCGCGGCCGTACCCCTTAGTATCGGCCCCGGACATCCGTCGGACACTCCGGTGGGAAACCACTTCGCGGCCGTACCCCTTAGTATCGACCCCGGACATCCCGTCGGACACTCCGGTGGAAGTTCATCCACACACACACCCAAGTCCACTTCCGTGGCCGTACCCCTTAGTATCGGCCCCGGACATCCCGTCGGACACTCCGGTGGAAGGAACAACACACACACACGTTCCAAAATCACGATTTGCAAACCACAAGCCTCGAAGGTCAATCACAGATATATAGTCGAGGCACTTTACTAGAATGGCGATTCATCCAACATATATTCATAACCCGAACTAATATTATCAACAAGAAAGCACACTATTCCAAAAGCACCGAACGGCACAACCAATATCACATAAATTCACATAATTCATCGATAACCACATGTCTCCACGTCAAAGATAAACAAAGGGCTAAACTTCGAAACTTACCGACGACGTAATAACACAAAATGGCAAAACACCAAAGAATAACTATCATATACTAAACATTAAAACACGTATTCAATTAAGCATATTAATTCTCGGAACAAACGAGTAGTCTTTAAGAAAATGATGTTGGTAAATATCGATACTTTTGAAAAAGATGGTTATGAATATTTATTTAGCACATATCGACGATTAACAACCATTATATCCACAAAACACGTAATGTATGGGCAAGATACTTGCCTCGATAATCGATGCCGGACACTCCCACAATCACGGATTAGTCGGGACACCTCGAACCCTACGATTCTCCGTGAAGACAACGAATACACCCACAATCGAAAAGCTTGAAGAAAACGGCGAGCGGAAGGGTTCCGACTCGAATTCTTTGCGAAATCTGACCCTAACATCATACCATCAATAAATTAACGAGCGAACGAGGAAGAATAATCGTAGAACGCTCGAATCCTCTCTATGACATTTTATCGGACACCTTCAAGGTGTGGTCAAGAACTCGACCAAAACAACGAATCGATACGATCCAACCATGGGATAACAAGGTAAAAGATATAAAACATCTAAATAATCATCAATCCATCATAATCCTAAGTTAAATCGGATTAATCGGACGAAAACAACAAAAATACCCAAATTCCCCAAAACTAGATTTCTAGGAAATCTGACCTGATTCGGTAGATTAGATTGGAGGATGTTATAGGACGTATGATTGATGATATGAACCTCCAAACTTCATGGATTTATTGTCCAACAACATCTATACATGATTACCCCAGCTCCAGCCGCGGAATGGAAGAAGAGAAGTGAGAAAATGCTGAAGAAAAACGCTGCCAGGCCTTTTATAGGCTGACTGCCGGCAGTAGAGTCTTTCGGCCCACCCTATCGGCCGAAAGGCTTCCGGACATGATCGGCCGATACCCATACAGAAATGCCGGCAGTTGAGTCTTTCGGCCCACCCTATCGGCCGAAAGGCTCCTGGACGGTGCCCGACAGCTGACAGTCTTCCACTAAAACGACCATAACTCTCTCGTCCGGACTCCGATTGACTCACCGTTTGAACCATTGGAAAGCTAACTCAATGTTCTATAATATTGCAAAGATTTATAATTTTTGGAGTCACCAAAAATTAATGGTGATCTAACAAAGTCGAACTCATACTTAGAAAAGTCGTTTAGTAATCCTGAATTCAACAAAACGACACCGAAACCCGAGCCTGAATACGAACCGAAGATACGGTTACGAAGTACTCACAAAGACGAATCCGAGAGCTAGTAGAACACACGATTCCGACCACCCGAAGGCTCGAAATTCGACAACGGAAGGTAATTACCCCAAACTTTGGGAAATTACGAAAATGGCCCAAATGCCCGAAAATCACCATACGACAACGAATAATCAAACCGAAGCTCACAACACGTATAACAAAGTTAAACAGACTTGCGGGAAACTCGAAACAACAGTTTCGGACGAGATTCGCAAGAATCGAACTCAAGTGCGGAAAAGTCGCTAAAAAGCACAGAACTCAACGAAACGACACCGAAACGAACTCGGATGTCAAAAAGTGTAGAATTAATTATTCTCAGAATGACGAAACGGACATGAGCGAGTCGTCAAAACAGACTTCCGCCGAAAAAAAAATAATTACCGGAAATCGAAAATTGCGGATATTACATAGACGACGTACTCGACTTGGATTGTGTTGTGTCAAGATTTAACACCTTCCGACCGGCGATCGCCTCCGAGGCCGAGCGACCGACTTACAGGCCGAGCGACCGAGTCACTGCCGAGCGACCAAGGCAAGCCTGCCGATCGGCGACCAGGCGACCGAGCCTTAGCCCAGTGGACATGCTAGACTGGCCAACCGAAGGGCCGGTGGCGAATCCGGTGCCGAGCGATCGACATCAAGGCGATCGCCTCTCGCACTCGGCGACCGACCCTTGGCGATCGGCCGTCTCTCGGCACTGACGACCTACCCATGGCGGCCAGGCCCTTGGCGACCGCCATCCACCGGCCGATGACGACCTCCGAAGACCATCCAGTCGATCACCACCGATGGCCATCCAAGTCGGCAAAGGCCGAGCCTCAAGGCGGCACCATGTGCAAAGACCGGACAAGATCCGCGAATCCGGGCCATTGACCCAAACCGGCGATTCTCTCCACCACCGGTGACAGCCGCGAAGTTTGTCGGTAGGGCCACATGTTGATCGACTCGGACACGTGATGGCTCCTTATTGGACCGCCCGTGGCGCCAGCCACTTGCATTGGACTTTATTCGACGGCCAAGATCTTCCTTGGACTTTAGCCTCGAGCCAGTGAGATCGCCCCATTAAAGTATTGGCCGTGAGCGATCGGCGAGAATATTAAAATGGCCGCAGCGATCGCGGCTAAAGGGCCCGGGACATTTGTCCCTATATAAGCATGGCTCCCAGACTTGTAAAAGGGATCGAACCTTTACCACAAAAAAGGCTTCAGCTTCCTTCGCATTTCACACAATACAGAAGCAAATTACTTGCACTTGGCAAACATCCAACTCTTGGCAACAGCTTTCTTTCGGTCTTACTTCTCCCGGCCTTTTCTCCTCAAGCAGATCACCGGCGGGACGAAGAACAACTAGCTTCGCTCAAGAGCCGGATCAACAGAGTCTTTTTACACTCATTGTATTTAGATTTCTCTAATTAATACTTGTATCCACGAATATTTGTATTAATAACATCTCGCGAGAGCATTCAAGCCCGGGCCTAACAAACCCGGCAAATCTTGTATTATTTACCTTCTCTCGGAAGTGCTCCCGCATTTGTTTGTTGTCCGTCTTCCAGCAGTATTAATCTTCGGATAAATATTTTGGGCAACAACAATTGGCGCTAGAGGAAGGGCATCCAACCCTCGATTTTTTACACCTACCGTCCCGAAGAACACTCACTGTTCTCGGGGCAGATACTTGAAGTGACACTTACTGCACTTCAAAGAAATCCTTCAGAAATCATGTCTTCCGCATCCGCATCGAAGAAAGCCGGCGGCCGGCCAGACCCGATTCCGTCGGTCCGAGCCGCAGCCGATGGTGGAAGGTAGCCGCCGCGGCCGGAGGCGCTCGACCACGTCCCGGGAAGGCGGCCCGAGCCTCTCGCTCGACCGGTTCCAAACCAAGGAACAGATCGAAGGGGCCCTGGCCGTCCTTCAGGAGCGACGGACTGCTCTCGACGCGCCTCCAGCTACCGCCCCCCCGGTCTCTCGCCGGAAGTTCAAGCGGAAGCTTAAGGCACTACTGGCCGAACAAGTGCCAGGAGGCTCTCGCCCGCAAGAAGAGGCGCTCGGCAGCCGGGGCACGTCTGTCTTCGATCGCCTGGGCAGCGACCCGACACAGCGGCCGGCGATCCGGCCCGGCTACGAGACGACGGAGTTGGTGTCCGTTACCAGGAGCTCGGCCTACCCGGCTCCCACGAGGCGATCCAGCCGCCTGGCTCCCGCTCGCAAGATTCCCGAGGTCGGCAGCAGCGGGGTCCGGAGATCGGTACACGATCGCCTCGGCCCCCGCTCCCAAAGCCGATCCGCAAGCAGCCGAGCCGCGGCGATCGCCGCAATGCAACGTCAGATTGACGACATGAAGGTGCTCCTGCAATCCGGGGCAAGCGCCACCAGGACGATCGCCCCGCCGAGCGAGCCGCTCGCGATCGACATCGAGCTCGCCCCGGTGCAGCACACGATCGCCCCTCCTAAGACACCCGTGTACCAAGGGCGATCGGACCCCCAGGCACACCTGCACAAGTTCAACATCTACATGACCGGGTGTGGGGCATCGGACGCGACCAGGTGCCGAATGTTCCCTCTGACACTAGACGACCTCGCCCACCGGTGGTACACCTCATTGCCACCTCGGTCCATAGGCTCCTTTAACGAGCTGGCGCACGTCTTCACGGAATACTTCGCCACCAGGGCCGCTCGGCCAGAAGGTCCCCATCGCATGTGGCGGATCAGGCAAGGAGAACAGGAGTCCGACTCGGACTACATCGACCGGGTTGACATGATCATCCTCAACGGCGAGCCCGTAAGCGATGAGACCGCCCTCTACGCGGTCCTAAGAGGTTTTCAGGGCTTCTCGCCTATGTTCAGGCATCTCACGAAGACCCTACCGACGACCTACGCAGCCTTCCGGGCCAGAGCCGCAGATTTCCTGTCCAGGCAAAGGCTTCTCCTTGGCCTAGGAGTAGAACGATCGGCACCCGCGCGACGACCTCCAGTCTCCCAGCCCGATCGCTACTACCCAGCAGAGCCGGAGGACTCGATCACCGCCTACAGTCCATTCTAACATGAGCGACTAGCCGCCGCCCGATCGCCAATTTCGACCTACGAATAAAGCGATCGGCCGCCGAGCGACGGTCGCCAGTCTTCCGGCCAGATCGCAACATCATCGCCGGCGGTGACACGATCGCCATCTGATCCAAGATATAACATGACGGACTAAGGCATAAGATCGCCTCCACCGCACATCATAAAGCCATGGCCCTGGCAGTCGATGGAACCGGCTGCTTCGGTCATGCAAGGTCCCTTTCGGCCGAGATCGCCCGCCCTTCGTTTAAATACGAGGCCAGCGTAGTCGGAGGGCCCTCCAACATTAATCAGTGGACTCATTCCACAAACCCCGTCTCAACGTACACCGTCGAGGTCGGCCATCTCCATGGCTGGCCGAGGTGGAAGCAGAGCTAACAAGCCGCGGGCGTGGAGTTGATTCATCCGACGCGCCGCGCAAGGACTCCTCTAGACGAGACCGCACGCCTTTCGTTTAAACACAAGGCGGCGCGGCTAACAGAGGACCCTCATAATAAAGTGAGTCACGAGGCACTCATTGTCTTTGTGCACCATGAAAAGGTCATGGGGTCTGTCCATCGTTCTCCGAGACTGTGCACGATTCCTCAAGCAAGCGAAACCACCAAGTTTCCGTGGGGATCGGCCAATGTTGTTTTTTTCAGTTACAAGACCGAAAGAAAGCAAAGCCAATCGACCATGATTAAGCCCAAGTCCGGGTCCTAAGTCGGCTCAGATCGCCGTCCTCATCCAGACGCGATCACCGGAAGAGCCACCTCGCCCCATGTCTTCAACATAGGAGCAAGTCGGGGGCAATTGTTGTTTCAAGATTTAACAACTTCCGACATGCGATCGCCACCTAGGCCTAGCGACCGACTTACTGTGCCGAGCGACCGAGTCACCGCGAGCGACCAAGGCAAGCTCGCCGATCGGCGACAGCGACCGAGCCTTAGCCAGTGGACATGCTAGGCGCCAACCAAGGGCCCAGGGCGAATCCCGGTGCCGAGCGATCGACATCAAGGCGATCGCCTCTCAGTACTCGGCGACCGACCCTTGGCGATCGACCGTCTCTCGGCACCTGACGACCTACCCATGGCGACCGACCCTTGGCGACCGCCATCCACTGGCCGATGACGACCTCCGAAGACCATCCAGGTCGATCACCACCGATGGCCATCCAAGTCGGCAAAGGCCGAGCCTCAAGACTGGCACCATGTGCAAAGACCGGGATAAGATCCGCGAATCCCGGGCCATTGACCACAAACTGGCAGATTCTCTCCACCAGCCGACAGGCCGCCGAAAGTTTGTCAGTAGGGCCACATGTTGACTGACTCCGGACACGTGATGGCTCCTTATTGGACCGCCCAGCTGGCGCCAGCCACTGCATTGGACTTTATTCGGACAGCCAGCATCTTCCTTGGACTTTAGCCTGACAGCCCAGGAGATCGCCCCATTAAAGTATTGACCGGCAGGCGATCGGCAGAATATTAAAATGGCCCGCAGGCGATCGGCAGCTAAAGGACAGGACCCGGCTGTCCCTATATAAGCATGGCTCCCAGCACTTGTAAAAGGGATCGAACCTTTACCACAAAAAAGGCTTCAGCTTCCTTCGCATTTCACACAATACAGAAGCAAATTACTTGCACTTGGCAAACATCCAACTCTTGGCAACAGCTTTCTTTCGGTCTTACTTCTCCCGGCCTTTTCTCCTCGAGCAGATCACCGGCGGGACGAAGAACACCTAGCTTCGCTCAAGAGCCGGATCAACAGAGTCTTTTTACACTCATTGTATTTAGATTTCTCTAATTAATACTTGTATCCACGAATATTTGTATTAATAACATCTCGCGAGAGCATTCAAGCCCGGGCCTAACAAACCCGGCAAATCTTGTATTATTTACCTTCTCTCGGAAGTGCTCCCGCATTTGTTTGTTGTCCGTCTTCCAGCAGTATTAATCTTCGGATAAATATTTTGGGCAACAACAGATTGATGGGTAAACTATATTTATTCTTATAATATAGTAAGGTTATATATATATACATATATATATATATATATATTCGGTCGAGTCGCAATATAGGGATATATGTGTGGTGTTGGTTGGTTATGCTTGAGGGCTTATTGTGAATGAGTTTGATTGATAACGTGCGTGTTATTGTTTATTTGTGTGGTTATGGACTAGCGGAGAAAATTGTGTGACTTGATGTACCGAGTTGAGAATTGTTGTGACATTTGTTCATGTGCTGGATGTTTGTGATAATGTGGATACGTGTTGTGAGAAACGTCGTATCCGGGAACCTCTGAGGGCGGGCGTGCACTCCGGCACGGTGTATCCGCAATGTGCGGCTCCATATGGGTGGTGAACGCCGATGTCACCTAATGCGCGTGCAAGGCGGCTCTTGCGGGAGTGACGCCGGTGCGGTGACATGTTCAAGGAGCGGCCAACATGATGGAAGTGAACGCCGGTACACAGTGCGCAAGGGAGGCGCTGGCAGCTTATTGGTTACGGGTATTTGAGTGATAGCTAAGACCCGTTGCGAACGATGTTCGTATCTCAAATTCTTTCAACTCACTTTTAATGTTTGTCTTGATACGATCGCAATCCGTGTTTTTGAAAGCTTGTTTCAAATTGTTTTTAAAGCGTTGGTATCGGGGTTAGTTAACCACGGAGGTTTGACGAAATCTCAGGGTTAATTAATCGGGGGTCTTGAGCAGGATATGTCGAATGAGAGTTACGTACTTTTGATTGTATTGTGGTGCTATTCTGTATTGGGTCGAGGACCTGTGGAATGTTGAGATGATTGGTTTCGTGATGATGTTATTTGGAATGGGTTGAGAACCACCGTGAGATGTCGTAATGATTTCGTTTGTGACGGTGTTCTATAAATTGGGTCGAGAACCCCAAATAAGTTGACTTGGTTTTTGTGTAATCGTTTTCCATACGTTGGGTCAAGGACCCGAGAGTTTTGAAATTATTTCCAAAAGTATTCCCATTCGATTTTAAAAACCCCTAAACGACCCGAGTCAATAATAATGATTGCAAACTACCTTATCAAAATACTTTTCTTTTACAAAAGGGATCTTCCGACTCCTTGGGCTCGTTTAAAGTTTCTTGAATGTTATTTTCCGTAAGGAGAATATGATTATGTGATTACCTTTCACCTCGTGTATGCGAGTGTTATTGTCTTGTTGTGGGAATGTATGGTTTGTGTTAAGGCTTCACGGCGGTTGAATTTTGTGTTGTTCTTGTTTGTATATCTTGTATATTATGTACTTGCACTAGCAAAATTCCGGTTGCTAACCCCAGTTTTCGGGGTGGGTGCCTGTTATGCACTCGAGGTTTTGGCGGCTCGGGAGCGATCACGGGATTGGCTTGGAAGGAGATGGAAGGCAGCGATGCTAATCACACGAGTCGAGTCTTTTCTTTTGTATCATTTTGGTCGGTATTTCTCTGTCGTTCGAGTATTCACCCTTGCATGGGTGTAATTATCATTTAATTAAATTGAGTTGTCATTCTTTTCTGTGTTCAAGTTTATTGTTGTCATTGTAATATGAATGTCGTTAGTTTCTGAATTGGTTTATGACCTTGTCGGTCTGCTTTGTATTAAATTTTGACCCCGGTCGGTCAATCTTTGAGTAGTCTCTTGGAGTTTAGCCTGGTGGATCCTTGTGATAAGGGTCTACGGCGTGTGACATTCCCGGTCGTATTCTGGGGGTGTTACATTTATGGTATCGGAGCTTAGGTTTGCGAAAAACCTAGGCCGTTGGGTCAAGTCCATGTCCGGTGTAAGTCGCGCGCATCAGAGTTGTGATTAGTATCGTGGTTCCGACATCATCTTCCGGCAATCCGTGATGGTAAGCCTCCCGATCGTAAGTCCCCTTATATACGTATTTGATTATATTGTGCTAATATGTTTAATGTGAACTAGGAATTGGAACTTGTTGGTGATATTATTGTTTTTAGATATAACATGCGTATGGGGTCCGAGTAAAAATGGTTATGTAATATGCTTCGGAAGTCGAGCATATTTATTTGTTCTTGCACTTTATTAGAATAAATTTATGAATGTTAAATTTATCCGCTGCGTGAATATTTTGAGATGGCTTTTGGTGTCTTGCAAACCGAGTTTTGATATTTTGATTTTTGCACGTTTTGATTGTATTCTTATGATGGTATTTGATATTTTATAAATGACTTTTGTGAGTATTTGAGAATATTACCGACATCGGCCTTTTTGGCATTTTGAACATTTTTTTTAAATGATTTTTAGCACAGTGGGTTCGATGCAGGCCCACGTATTGTAGTATCACGAATATTTTAAAGTGGTGCTTTGCAATTTTCTAACGTTGTGGAAAGCCATGATTTAATGTCGTCATGTCAATTCGTCACGTATCTCGGTGGAAAATTCTTTCAAAATAAACGCGTTTTGGTAGGAGAGGGTAGATTTTCAAAATTGTGGTATTTGGGACTCAACACTTTTGAAATACTTCAAATTGGTTACAATTCATTTCCAATTTTCTTTTATACATCACTCGAAAATAAATTTTAGAGTCGTTGTATAAACTTCCTCTCGAAATAAAGGACAATATTTACAAGCTTTGGGCGTAACGTGACTCGCTCTCTTTTCAAAATTTGTTTTTATTAAGCACATATATATATGTAATGATCATCCTAGTCGAAGGACCGGAGTTAACTTCATAAAACTTTATGCTTTACGATATTACCGTTATTCTATAGATGTTAACTAAACCTTGTGTTGATAAGTGTGGTATCTTGTACGATTGATTATTTGATAATCTTTGAATGGTACTATCTGTATTAGTATGTCGAGCCTTGACGGACGTAAGTGTGATGACGGAAGTGGAAACGACAAGGTGATTCGTACGATAACTATCCATGCTACAGTGAAGGAGTATCGAGATCAAACGATATCCTATGAAATCTCCTCAGTGATCGAGCCCACGAGCGAAGCAAAGAGACCGAGGATATCGGGAAAATTTCTGGGCGGTGAAGAGACTAAGGCTCCCAAGCCCTCACGTCGTTCGAAAGCGTCATCTTCGCGGTCGGGAGTGAACGCTGGAAATCCCAAACCGGCATCGGTGACTCGCGGTAAGAAGAGAAGATGTTTCAATCAGAATCGCTGGGACATGTTCGTGCAAATTGTCCCTCTCCACCCTTGACTTGTTACCGGTGTGGGTGTGAAGGTCATCGGGAGGAACACGTGAAACAGATTTCCGAATTGGCAAAGAATGCCGCCCGAGAGAGAGCAGAGCTAGTGATCGGGAAGTGTCCGAAACCCTATGTTTCCTTCGAAGATCCTAGCATGGGAGAATGAAGATTTTGTACTATGTCATAAACGTTGTTGTTTCAAACAATCGTGACTTGATCGTATTTCGTTTCATTGCTTTACGTTTTCCAACCCTTGTTGTTCTAAGTTTCGGGGTCGTAATATCTTTTTAGTATGTGGGAATGGGTTAACCGTACTTTTCTTGATATTTTCAGTATTGTGTGACCTTTCATTGTTGGTAATTCAATTGTTACCCGTACTTGTTTCTATCGCATAGCCGTTTTAGTCGGGTGCGACTTGTTGTAGCGTACGTTTCTTCGATTAAATGTGTGCATGTGATGTGGTATGTGATGCGTCGTTAATTGCTCGTTGTTGTTTGAAACATAGTCGGTGGCGTTGCGTTAGTCGTCGTGGGGCGTGTTTTCACGCCGTATATTCCTTTGCGTTACTTGTAACGTTTCGCCGATGGGCGTAAGTTACGCGCTTCCTTGCGTATCTTGTTGAGTTTTCCTGGCGGGATATTGCTTCTCCCTACTTGTTTTAAGTTTGGACGAAACTTCTTTTAAGGAGGGTAGAATGTAATATCCGCAATTTTCGATTTTCGGTAAATTTCTTTTCAGCGGAGTCCGTTTTGACGACTCGCTCATGACCGTTTCGTCATTTCGAGAATGATTAATTCTGCACTTTTTGTCATCCGAGTTCGTTTGAGATCGTTTTGTTGAATTCCGAGCTTTTAGCGACTTTTCCGCACTTGAGTTCGATTCTTGCGAATCTCGTCCAGCTCGTTGTTTCGAGTTTCTCGTAAGTTCATTTAATGATATTATTCATGTTGCGAGCTTTGGTTTGGTGTTTCGATCGCGTATCGTGAGTTTCGGACGTTTTGGGCCATTTTCGTAATTTCCCAAAGTTTTGGGTAATTACTTCCGTTGTCGAATTCCGAGCCTTCGGGTGGTCGGAATCGTGTGTTCTATTAGCTCTTAGATTCGTCTTTGCGAGTACTTCGTAACCGTAACTTCGATTCGTATTCGTGTTCGGATTTGGTCGTTCGGACGTAATTTTGGCCGTCGGGAGGGCTGCCAGTGCCTGTGCAACACGGCCCCAAACGGCCCATGCTTTGGCGCCGTGTCTGCGCCGGTCGGCGGGGCAGCGGCCGAGACGGCCGAGACACACGGCGCATGTCAGGCCGTTCTTTGCCGTGTCCGGCGGTATAAATATGGCGAGCGATCGGGTTTTTCTTCATTTTTATCACTCGTTTCATATCCTTCCGCGGCTGGAGATTTCATGATCATGGAGGGATGTTGTTAGGGGTTAAATCCATGAAGTTTTGGAGTTCATAACATCGATTAATCCTTCCATAACTTGCTCCGATCGACCGAATCAAGGCAAGTTTTCCTAAAATCTAGTTTTGGGGGTTTTAGTTGATTTTGTCCGATTTGATCGTTTTAACTCATATTTCTGATGGATAATTGTAGATTAAGTAGTATTCTATCATTTTTATCATCTTTCCACGGTTTTACCATTTCCGATTCGTCGTTTATATGAACTTTCGTTTGACGCCTTCAAGGTGTCCGGGAAAATGCCGCAGTGTCACAGGGCGCTTTCCATATTATTCGGAGTACCCGGGATTGCCCCGGACTTACAAAGGATTATGTTGGACAGTTGCCCTGCGACACGAATAAGGTTGGGGACGTGCGACAGTGGTCGGCGTCCGGAGTGTGTCCGTCTTGTGGCAGTGACATTGAGTCGTTGAGCAGAGGGCTTTAGAAAATGAGTTTCGTGAAATGCTTGTAATGGGGAGTTCCTTGGAGTGTTGGGAAGGTCTCCACCAAGTTTCACAACTAGACGGTTCCGTTTGAGTAGCGAACGATGCAAAGGATCGAGATGCTACAGTGCAGTGGCATTATCGTAGTTTCAGAATATTGCAGAGGCAATTCCTCACTCCTCGAGTATCGGATGGGGCTGAAACTTTGAGGACTTATAGATAATGTCGTAAGCTACTCTACGGTTCAAGCGGATAAGGATTTGGAGTTCGGACGAGGGAGTTACACCCGATGTGGTTCCTCGGCTTTTCAATGTCTAGTGCGATTACAAGGGATTATTTGTCTAAGCCTATTATAGGGGGACGGTCCTTAGATGGGCAATGGTGGGCAAGCGGCAGTCTTCCTCGTGCTGTCGAGCACCAAGCGTGCAATCTTCCTGGAGGTATGGGGGCCTCTAGGGAGCCAACTCTAAGCATTCGAAGTGTGCGAGTATTTCCCGAGCGTGTTGTAAATCGTTATTGGTGCGTAGGTCCTGAGTGGTCTGCGTTGGGCTTAAGGTTGGCATTGAGGCTAAAGTGTGACCGGAGGGATGCCGTCGGCCATATACACTTCCTCTATGTCGATTGGGCAATCGAGGCACGCATTCAAATCATACGCCTCGTGAGCTTACTCGTAAGCATTAGCTATCGGTTCCGGCTATCTTTGCGGGGGATCGTTGGCTTGTACATGTGGTTGCGAGACAACACCACATTGCGGATTGAAGGTAATATGTCGGTATGCGAAGTAGTCCCAAACATCGTGAGGGGCAAATATCTATTGATGGCATGAATCTAAGCCAAGATCTAAAAGGTTGTCCGTCTCGAGTGAGGTACTCTCAAGGGAGCCAAGGTACTGCACCTAGGAAGTCCCGAGTGAGTGTCGAGCACGAGGAATTGCACTTCGGGCATGCGAGTGACCCTTAGTGCCGAGTGCCATTGCGGGTTAAGATTGAAGGGTATGAGATACCGACCCTTAGTTGGTCGGAGGCAAAGGACAGGCGGGTGCCTAGCGTTCTACGCATAGCACAATGGACCAGTGCAAGATATCTCGAATGTTGGTATTATATGAAATCTCGTAGATGGTAGCCGGACGGAGACTCGGAAGTCTCCTAGGCGCACGGGTGATTCGTGATCCGCTGCACGAATTCGACGGCCTGAACCTCAGTGAGCCGCACCCCGTGACAGGTGGTATCGGAGCCTTGGAATGTCGCATCCAGGTTTCAGTTGAGCTTTGTTGAATATCTTGCTTCCCCATGAGAACCGGATACCAAAATTGTGCCAAATTTTTTTTTTTGATTAGCCATTGTAGTGGCATTTCAGCGAAGGGCTTGCAGTGCGTTCTTACGTATTGTGGCAGAGTTGAGAATTAAGTTGGCAGTGGGACTTGAGCGAATGGTAGTACCTCGAGTTGGCTTTGCAATTGGGCGAATGGTAGTACCCTAGTTGTTTGGTTTCTGTCGGTGATGTTCGAAAGCTTTGTTCGGTGCGAGTTGTTGGCATTAGTGATTTCGGCGAATGGTAGTACCCGGGTTGCGACGTGTTTAATGACTATATTTATTCTCTGCGAGTACGGTTGGCAGTTGGTTAATGTGAGGGGAACATTCTCATCGGTAAATTACGGACGCGTGAGTAACGGTGTTGGTGTAATCTGATCAGAAACTTTATGTTGGCCTATTTTTGTGGGCTTATTAGACATCTTGATCTCCTAGAAGGAGACATGCCGGTGATCCGGGTGGTGTGCAGTAGCCACGTCTGCCAAGTTGCAGCCATGTTTGCGTAGCGCCGCAGATTGAGAGGTGATTTGGGTTTGAGACCCATTTGGGCGAGAACTTCAGTGCGGGAAACCGCCACAGCACGTTCAGGTGCAAAGCTTGGGCTTAATCTTAGTGCGCACAAGCGCCACAGCACTTTAGGTGCATTGGTTACTAAGAGATTTGTATTGTATGCGCAGAGCGCTTTCGCACGTGAGGTGCAATCGTAACACAGCCACCACGGGAGTTGCAAGAGTGGAGTGTTCAGTCTTCCTGGTTCGAGTCGGGCAGATATGAGAATGGGCATGCTCCAAGTGTGGTATTGCATGTCCTAGCAGTCTATGAGGGACAAGAGATTCGGGTCTGGCCTCCAACATGAGTGGGGGAGGGCCAGACCCCTGTGAGAAATGGGCTAATTCGAGAATGATGTTCCTTAAGGGGATTCCAAAGCCTAGAGTATGGGCTCTGTGGTTGAGGGATTTTCTGAAAGGGACTGAGTTATACGAAGCATTGGGCTTCTTGGTTACCGAAGAGGTGTGTCCATCCAGGATACACATGTGAGCGATTCTGAGATGGCTGTTCTTGAAAGTGATTTGGAAGCCAATTAATGGGACCTATTGGTTGAAGGATTTCTGATGGGAGCAAGCCGGAATGAGGTGTGCTCGTACAGAGTACACAATCGTGCGTTGAGCAATAAGGCCAGATGGCCAGGTTACGAGTTTCGTCACGCCAGGCTGAAGGCCGGTGACGCGGTGTGCCGAGAGTTAGGCATCACCTTCGAGCGGGGGAGGGTGCGTTGATCACGCGTACAGCCTTCAAGCTCCTTGCCGTAGAAGTGCGGTGGCCTGAGGGAATGCCGTTCAACCGAGGTACTAACGCCAGGAAGCGCGTAGGGTGAAGGTTGATGTCGATTGGGCATTGAGGGCCGAGAGAGTAGTGATCTGTGAGCAGCCGTGCAGGCCTCTTTCGACTTGTGCTAGAGGGCACTTGTCTTTCAGAGTTGCAGATTGGGTTTGGCTCGTCCTTGATAGAATTCGGAATCCATATTATGGGGTATGGTTAGTAAGGATTTTTGAGAGGGCAGCCGCGGTGGTATTTGAGCGGAGCGCAAGGCTCCTTTGGATGGGTTATTGGTGTTAGTGAGCACTCTTATAAGTATCATGTACTCCAGATGTTCAGGAAAATCGACCCGGTTTAATTCGGAGAACTTGTCGCTAGTCTCGGACTTGACAATGAGGGAGTAGCTTGATTTGAGCTAGAGTGGCAATCTAACACCACCGGTTGGTTTTTCGTTATATCGAGGCATGGAGAGAATGATTCCTGCCAAGATATGAGTGGGTGTGCGCCGAAGAGAGGCAACATCCGAGAGGAGGGAGAGTGCATTGATCGCATGCACTGCATCTCTATGAGTAATGAGTTTGAATGCGCGAGGCGCATGAGTTGCCGGGCGAGCGGCGAGAAATTGCGATCATCGAGTTGCCGTGCAGGCGTTCCTCGAGTTGGGCCTCAGACTTTACAAGCAGGCGCCACTTGATGGAACTAAGAGTCTTTGTCCGAGAGGCACACGAGTTGAGGAGATGGAGGTAGAGTGTCGGGTTCGTTGCCCAAGTATTTTCATGATGAGATGGGCAGCGCATGTACATAGAGCAGGTTGGGTGTGCATGCGTTGACGAGGACGTCAACGGGTCGAGAGGGGGAGGATGTCACAGGGCGCTTTCCATATTATTCGGAGTACCCGGGATTGCCCCGGACTTACAAAGGATTATGTTGGACAGTTGCCCTGCGACACGAATAAGGTTGGGGACGTGCGACAGTGGTCGGCGTCCGGAGTGTGTCCGTGCGCGAGCAGGACATTGAGTCGTTGAGCAGAGGGCTTTAGAAAATGAGTTTCGTGAAATGCTTGTAATGGGGAGTTCCTTGGAGTGTTGGGAAGGTCTCCACCAAGTTTCACAACTAGACGGTTCCGTTTGAGTAGCGAACGATGCAAAGGATCGAGATGCTACAGTGCAGTGGCATTATCGTAGTTTCAGAATATTGCAGAGGCAATTCCTCACTCCTCGAGTATCGGATGGGGCTGAAACTTTGAGGACTTATAGATAATGTCGTAAGCTACTCTACGGTTCAAGCGGATAAGGATTTGGAGTTCGGACGAGGGAGTTACACCCGATGTGGTTCCTCGGCTTTTCAATGTCTAGTGCGATTACAAGGGATTATTTGTCTAAGCCTATTATAGGGGGGACAGTCCTTAGATGGGCAATGGTGGGCAAGCGGCCAGTCTTCCTCGTGCTGTCGAGCACCAAGCGTGCAATCTTCCTGGAGGTATGGGGGCCTCTAGGGAGCCAACTCTAAGCATTCGAAGTGTGCGAGGAGTTCCCGAGCGAGTTGGAAATCGTTAGGGCGGCGTAGGACCTGAGTGGTCTGCGTTGGGCTTAAGGTTGGCATTGAGGCTAAAGTGTGACCGGAGGGATGCCGTCGGCCATATACACTTCCTCTATGTCGATTGGGCAATCGAGGCACGCATTCAAATCATACGCCTCGTGAGCTTACTCGTAAGCATTAGCTATCGGTTCCGGCTATGCTGCGGGGGATCGTTGGCTTGTACATGTGGTTGCGAGACAACACCACATTGCGGATTGAAGGTAATATGTCGGTATGCGAAGTAGTCCCAAACATCGTGAGGGGCAAATATCTATTGATGGCATGAATCTAAGCCAAGATCTAAAAGGTTGTCCGTCTCGAGTGAGGTACTCTCAAGGGAGCCAAGGCACTGCACCTAGGAAGTCCCGAGTGAGTGTCGAGCACGAGGAATTGCACTTCGGGCATGCGAGTGACCCTTAGTGCCGAGTGCCATTGCGGGTTAAGATTGAAGGGTATGAGATACCGACCCTTAGTTGGTCGGAGGCAAAGGACAGGCGGGTGCCTAGCGTTCTACGCATAGCACAATGGACCAGTGCAAGATATCTCGAATGTTGGTATTATATGAAATCTCGTAGATGGTAGCTGGACGGAGACTCGGAAGTCTCCTAGGCGCACGGGTGATTCGTGATCCGCTGCACGAATTCGACGGCCTGAACCTCAGTGAGCCGCACCCCGTGACACGCAGAGAGAAAATTGGTCGTTTTGCGATGTTTTTCCTCGTGTGATTTGTTGTTTATTTGATGATAGGATACTAGGGACGAATTCCCTACAAAAATCTTGTGTTGAGCCTTTCCGATCGCCGTTTTCATTGGAGTTCCGGATTTCTCCAATCAACCGCATTTTTCCGAAGTATTCGTGAGAGATTACCAAGGCAAGTACCTTGATATATGAATTGTAACTGCGTGAAATCATTGTTGTCGAAGTGTATGAATTTATACGGATGAATAAATGTGTGTATATATATATATGTGCATGTATATATATATATCTAGTTTTATACATGTATATATATTTATATGTTAAATATATGTATGTATATACATATATTGATATAAGCGCCTATATTGGTGAATGACGAGTGATGAATACTAACACTAGACGACGTACTCGACTTGGATTGATGGGTAAACTATATTTATTCTTATAATATAGTAAGGTTATATATATATACATATATATATATATATATATATATATATATATATATATATATATATATATATATTCGGTCGAGTCGCAATATAGGGATATATGTGTGGTGTTGGTTGGTTATGCTTGAGGGCTTATTGTGAATGAGTTTGATTGATAACGTGCGTGTTATTGTTTATTTGTGTGGTTATGGACTAGCGGAGAAAATTGTGTGACTTGATGTACCGAGTTGAGAATTGTTGTGACATTTGTTCATGTGCTGGATGTTTGTGATAATGTGGATACGTGTTGTGAGAAACGTCGTATCCGGGAACCTCTGAGGGCGGGGCGTGCACTCCGGCCTGGTGTATGCTGCAATGTGCGGCTCCATATGGGTGGTGAACGCCGATGTCACCTAATGCGCGTGCAAGGGGCGGCTCTTGCGGGAGTGACGCCGGTGCGGTGACATGTTCAAGGAGCGGCCAACATGATGGAAGTGAACGCCGATACACAGGTGCGCAAGGCGCTGGCGGGCTTATTGGTTACGGGTATTTGAGTGATAGCTAAGACCCTGTTCTGAACGATGTTCTTTTCTCAATTTCTTTCAACTCACTTTTAATGTTTGTCTTGATCTGAGACCCATAATCCGTGTTTTTGAAAGCTTGTTTCAAATTGTTTTTAAAGCGTTGGTATCGGGGTTAGTTAACCACGGAGGTTTGTGAAATCTCAGGGTTAATTAATCGGGGGTCTTGAGCGGGATATGTCGAATGAGAGTTACGTACTTTTGATTGTATTGTGGTGCTATTCTGCATGTATTGGGTCGAGGACCCTGTGGAATGTTGAGATGATTGGTTTCGTGATGATGTTATTTGGAATGGGTTGAGAACCCCGTGAGATGTCGTAATGATTTCGTTTGTGACGGTGTTCTATAAATTGGGTCGAGAACCCCAAATAAGTTGACTTGGTTTTTGTGTAATCGTTTTCCATACGTTGGGTCAAGGACCGAGAGTTTTTGAAATTATTTCCAAAAGTATTCCCATTCGATTTTAAAAACCCCTAAACGACCGAGTCAATAATAATGATTGCAAACTACCTTATCAAAATACTTTTTCTTTTACAAAAGGGATCTTCGACTCCTTGGGCTCGTTTAAAGTTTCTTGAATGTTATTTTCCGTAAGGAGAATATGATTATGTGATTACCTTTCACCTCGTGTATGCGAGTGTTATTCTGTCTTGTGTGGGAATGTATGGTTTGTTTTAAGGCTTCACGGCGGTTGAATTTTGTGTTATTCTTGTTTGTATATCTTGTATATTATGTACTTGCACTAGCAAAATTCCAGATTGCTAACCCCCGAGTTTTCGGGGGGTGGGTGCCTGTTATGCGCTCAGGTTTTGGCAGCTCGGGAGCAGTCACGGGATTGGCTTGGAAGGAGATGGAAGACGACGATGCTAATCACACCAGAGTCAGAGTCTTTTCTTTTGTATCATTTTGGTCGGTATTTCTCTGTCATTCGAGTATTCACCCTTGCATGGGTGTAATTATCATTTAATTAAATTGAGTTGTCATTCTTTTCTGTGTTCAAGTTTATTGTTGTCATTGTAATATGAATGTCGTTAGTTTCTGAATTGGTTTATGACCTTGTCGGTCTGCTTTGTATTAAATTTTGACCCCGGTCGGTCAATCTTTGAGTAGTCTCTTGGAGTTTAGCCTGGTGGATCCTTGTGATAAGGGTCTACGGCGTGTGACATTCCCGGTCGTATTCTGGGGGTGTTACAATAACATCCTTTGATCGAGCGAATCAGGTCAGATTTTCTAGAAATCTAATTTTGGGGATTTTGGGTATTTTGTTCGATTTCGTCCGTTTAATCCGATTTAACTTAGGATTGTGATGGATTGATGATTATTTAGATGTATTATATCATTTCCCTTGTTATTCCATGGTTGGATCGTATCGATTCGTTGTTTTGGTCGAGTTCTTGATCGACGCCTTAAAGGTGTCCGGTAAAATGTCATAGAGGGGTTTTCGGGCGTTCTACGATTATTCTTCCTCGTATGATCGATGATTTATTGATTATATGTTGTTAGGGTCGAATTCTTGTGAAGAACTCGAGTCGGAACCCTTTCGTTCGTTGTCTTCTTCGGGGTCCGAGCTTCCCGGTCGAACCGTGTTCTTCGGAGCGTTTGGTAGCGGTTATTAAGGCAAGTATCTTACTATACGACTTGTATCTTGCGACTAGTAATCACGTATGAGATTTATGATGATTTTGCGTGCCTTCGTAAATATGTTCCGTTTGAGTTGGTTGTGTTTTCCGAAATTTGAAGGCTTTGTGATGATAGTTGTTGCGAGTGTTGAGGTTGTGTTATGTGCGTGCAATGTATGATTTTTTTGGTGATCAAGGTGATTGATTAATTGTGCTCATTGTTGAATGTAATGCGAATGTGACGTGATGGAACGCTAAGTTCACTCGTGCGGGTTCGACGGGGCCTACGAGGATTCATGGCACAGGTCCATGGGATCGGAACTTAGTGTGTGGTGCTGAGGTCCAATCGTGCGGGTCTGACGAGGCCTACGATGATTCATGGCACAGGTCCATTGAATCAGGACACAGTACGTTCAACCGTGCGGGTTCGACGGAACCTACGGTGACACGTGACACAGGTTCACGGGGTCGGGACTGTTTGTTGTGATTGTTGTGTTTGCTCAATCCATGTGGGTTGTTGAACCTACGGAGACTCGTGGCAAGCGATCACGGAGTCATGAGCATGATTGATTGTTGTGATTGTTGTGTTTGCTCAATCCGTGTGGGTTGTTGAACCTACGGAGACTCGTGGCAAGCGATCACGGAGTCATGAGCATGATTGATTGTTGTGATTGTTGTGATTGGTTAAGTCCGTGCGGGTTGTTGAACCTACGGAGACACGTGACAGGGGATCACGGTGTCACGAACCATGTTTTGTAAATCAAACTTTTTGTAAGAAAGTTTTAAGAAAAGAATGTTGGGCCGAGCCCCATGAGATTTATGGAAATGTTTTCGCACTGTAAATTGTTGTAATACAATTTTGAGATTTGGGTTAAGGCCCTTAAGTTTTTCGAAAGGTTTTGTGAATCAGGACATGAGGTCTTAAGGTTTTGAAATTCTAAAAATTCCCGAGATGATAATCTTATTTTCGAATGCTTCATAGCTTATCTTCTCTTGTGAAAACCTCCCGGGAATATTTGATACTTGATTATTAATTGCTTGTTACATTTCGTATGATTTGATACTTGCACTAGTAAAACAGTGGAGTTTTACTAACCCCAGTGTCGGGGGTGGATGTCTGCTTTGCGTCGGTACATGCATTTAGGGAGCAGACACAGGATTGGCACAAGAGGATGACGAGTTGCGATACTAATCATGAGTTGAGAGTTATTTTGATTTTGTTGTGTTGTCAGAGTTGATTTCAGTCTTCCGCTGTATTGTATTTCGACCCCTGTGTGGGTAATGTTATTTAAGTCAGTTTTATCGATTGGGTTGTGTGACCTCATCGGTCTGTGTATTCACGTGTAAGTGACCATATCGGTCCGTATCATTTTATTGTTTGACCCTGGTCGGGCAAGCATTTGGTCGTTTATGGATGTTTAGCCTGGTAGATCCTTGTGGAAAGGGTCTACGGCGTGTAATATTCCCATATGGTTTTGGGGATGTTACAATTATGGTATCGGAGCTTAGGTTTGCGAAAACCTAGGCTGTCGGGTCGTTTCAAGTCGTGTTTTGTCGAGTAATGTGTTGTCTTGTCGTTCGAGTCGTCAGGTGACAAGTTGAGTTGTGCGTGGTCACAACGTGTCGGTTATGTTGTCAGGACGAGATTAGTATCGTGGGCGACTATCACCTCCGTGCAACCTGTGGATGTAAGCCTTCTCTTTTATGCGAAGTACCTGTGTATCTCGATTTTATCTTAGTGAGTTAATTGCGGTGCATGATTTTCTTTACACAGTATTGTGTAATATAATTGTGTTTAGTACTTGTGGCATATAGTATGTGTATAGAACTGGGCACATTATTGTTTTATCTTTGAACCACCGGGTGGTGTGGTATGGTGTGGAAGTTGTAAACCTTGATGGATTTCGAAAAGGTATCGGCGACTGAGTTTTATTTTGAAAATCGATTCCCTTAACCGAGTTTTGACATTATGGCCTTGATCGTTTTGGCGGAATTCTTATGACGGTATTTAGTATTTTGTAAATGGCTTTTGTGAGTTTTTGAAATATTACCGTCATCGGCCCTTTTGGCGTTTTTGTAAATAGTTTTATCTGGTGGGTTCCAAGCGGGACCCACAACGCTATAATGTTCCGTAATTACTCGAGATTTTTGGGCATTCTAGCCCATTGAATTATCTTTGAAAATCTTGAGTATCCTAGAAATAAATTTCGAGACGTACATTTAAAATGAATTGTTTTCTCATGGTACTTCCAAGGTGCCACGATATGTTTCGAATTCTTCTACCTCGAGGACCAAAATGTTTTGAGATATTTTTCAATGTTTTATAAACACTTTTACTTAGACCCGAGGGTCGAATATTTCCGAAAGTTTTTCACGAAAAGAAAGTGTCCTCATTTTTATCGAATGCGAAATAGTTTTCCAAAGTCTCGATAACGATGTTTCACGATTGTACTTTTTTTGAAGGGTGATACTCAAGATCAATCGGTGTTTCCAAAATTATTTTCAAAAGGAGGTTTTCGTTTTTAAAACCTATCCATTCCCGTTTGAGGGCTGGGTATGTATGTATGATGTTCACGTTGTCGTTATGATGTTTGCTCCAGTATGATCGAATTGGTGCCATGAACGTCGAGGCGTTGCCACGCATTTCTTGTACTAGCCCTCTGTGAGAGGTGTGAACCGGTGTTTATCGTTATCGCCTCGTGGCGATTTGCGTGTTGTCGCACGAGTGTGAGATGTTGAAGCTTGGGTTTGTACGTTTGTGTACATGTGTGATTGTTTCATAATGTTTGTAATTATGTCTTGATTATCGTTCGGGCCGTTGATGTCGCGAACGATACTGTCGTTGTTGTAGTGTTTGTGTGTGTATTACTTTACGATGGTAATCGTTGTATATGATATGTGTTATGATTCTTTATTATGCCGAGTTGGCATCTCCGTATGTTGTTTTGCGGTGTTATGTTCCATTGTATCTAGCATCCGTGTTTTCGATATGCCGAGCCGAGGCATTTGAACGTATTGTGCCGGGGCATGTACGTGCCAATTGTCCTTCTCGTCGCAACGCTTTTCAAGTGTGGACCCGAGAGACACAGGATCCAGCTTTTGCGAGTTGGGTTCCGAGTCTTTCGGGCGCGAACTTCGATAGATATGAGGATCGGATCCGAGAGGCCCATGGGAGATATTTCGCTGCTTGCTTTTTGTGATGTCACCTTACTCCAGCTTGTTGTGAGTTGCGGGAATGACATTTCTTTTATAAGAGGTCGAATGTAATGCTGTATCGTTTTGACTTACGCATTTCCTCTTTCTCAGTCTATCGACTCGTTTATGTTCGTTGAAAATTTAAGAGCTTGTCCTGCCCCTTGCTTTGGTTGATCGAACGAGCGTGGTATTGTTTGAATAACTCGTTTGTTGTTGTGACTTTTCAATTTCTACTTCCTTTCATGTGGATCTTATGTGAAGGCACATGTTGTTTTCACCAGATCATATATTGTCTCGAGTCGAGATGTGAACCTTGGAGTTGTTGTTTGAATTTTCTTATCCTTCGTGTTTCGAACATGATTGTTCGATTTTTGTTGTCTCGATCGTTGTGGTTCGATCGTTTGTTTGTTCGGTTTTGTTCTCGTTTCGTGATTGTTGAGCATTCAGGCTCCTTCCTAATTCCCTTAAGTTCGGGAAATTAGTCTCGTTTTCGATCTTCCAACCCTTGGGCGGTGGGATTCCGTATTTGTTCAGCGGTTGGCTCGCGTTTTGATTGATGTACCGTTGGGTTGGTCAATCATATTGATTTTTGTTCGTTGTGTTTTGTGATTGTCGGATAATTGACTTGGCTATATTATCCGTTTGATGACGCTTGTCATTTGTTGGTTTTATTATATCCCTAACGGCGACGTTGTGTTGGTCGCCGTGGAGCGTGTTTTCACGCCGTATATTCCTTTGCGTTGTTTGTAACATTTCGCCGTTGGGCGTTAGTTACGCATTCTTGTGTATCTTGTTGAGTTCTTCTGGCGGAATATTTCTTCCCCTACTTGTTTTAAGTTTCGGGACGAAACTTCTTTTAAGGAGGGCGTAATGTAATATCCGCAATTTTCGATTTTCGGTAAATTTCTTTTTCGGCCGAAGTCCGCTTTGACGACTCGCTTTTGACCGCTTTCGTCATTCGAGAATATTTAATTACGCACTTTTGTCATCCGAGTTCGTTTGGTCGCTTTGTTGAGTTCCGTGCTTTTTAGTGACTTTTCCGCGCTTGAGTTCGGTTCTTGCGAATCTCGTTCGAAACTGTCGTTTGGGGTTTTTCGTAAGTTCATTTAACGTTGTTATACGTGTTGTGAGCTTCGGTTTGATTATTCGTTGTCGTATGGTGATTTTCGGGCATTTGGGCCATTTTCGTAATTTCCCAAAGTTTGGGGTAATTACCTTCCGTTGTCGAATGTCGAGCCTTCGGGTGGTCGGAATCGTGTGTTCTACTAACTCTTAGATTCGTCTTTGTGAGTACTTCGTAACCGTATCTTCGGTTCGTATTCAGGTTCGGGTTTCAGTGTCGTTTTGTTGAATTCAGGATTACTAAACGACTTTTCTAAGTATGAGTTCGACTTTGTTAGATCACCATTAATTTTTGGTAACTCCAAAAATTCTGAATCTTTGCAATATTATAGAGCATCGAGTTAGCTTTCCAATGGTTCAAACGGTGAGTCAATCGGAGTCCGGACGAGAGAGTTATGGTCGTTTTTTGGTAACTCCAAAAATTCTGATTTTTTTGGTGATCAAGGTGATTGATTAATTGTGCTCATTGTTGAATGTAATGCGAATGTGACGTGATGGAACGCTAAGTTCACTCGTGCGGGTTCGACGGGGCCTACGAGGATTCATGGCACAGGTCCATGGGATCGGAACTTAGTGTGTGGTGCTGAGGTCCAATCGTGCGGGTCTGACGAGGCCTACGATGATTCATGGCACAGGTCCATTGAATCAGGACACAGTACGTCCAACCGTGCGGGTTCGACGGAACCTACGGTGACACGTGACACAGGTTCACGGGGTCGGGACTGTTTGTTGTGATTGTTGTGTTTGCTCAATCCGTGTGGGTTGTTGAACCTACAGAGACTCGTGGCAAGCGATCACGGAGTCATGAGCATGATTGATTGTTGTGATTGTTGTGTTTGCTCAATCCGTGTGGGTTGTTGAACCTACGGAGACTCGTGGCAAGCGATCACGGAGTCATGAGCATGATTGATTGTTGTGATTGGTTAAGTCCGTGTGGGTTGTTGAACCTACGGAGACACGTGACAGGGGATCACGGTGTCACGAACCATGTTTTGTAAATCAAACTTTTTGTGTAAGAAAGTTTTAAGAAAAGAATGTTGGGCCGAGCCCCATGAGATTAATGGAAATGTTTTCGTACTGTAAATTGTTGTAATACAATTTGAGATTTGGGTTAAGACCCTAAGACTTTCGAAAGGTTTTGAAATTCTAAAATTTCCGAGGTGATAATCTTATTTTCGACCAAAAAATAAGTTACCAAAGACCCTAAGACCAGAATTTTTGGAGTTACCAAAAAACGACCATAAGTTCTGATCCCATGGACCTGTGCCATGAATCCTCGTAGGCCCCATCGAACCCACACGAGTGAACTTAGCGTTCCAGCACATCACATTACATACAACAATGAGCACAGTTAGTCAATCACATTGATCACCACAAAACTGTACGTTACACGCACATAACACAATCTCAACAACTATCATCAATCAACGACGTACAACCAACATACCACACGTTCGGTACACAATGCATTGCACAGCAGCTAACACATATACCAATATAACACTATTATCACAAAGCCTTCAAATTTCGGAAAGCACAAACAACTCGAACAGAACATATTTACGAAGACAAGCAAAATCTTCATAAATCTCATATGTGATTACTAGTCGCAAGATACAAGTCGTATAGTAAGATACTTGCCTTAATAACCGCTTCCGAACGCTCCGAAGAACACGGTTCGACCGGGAAGCTCAGACCCCAAAGAAGGCAACGAACGGAAGGGTTCCGACTCGAGTTCTTCACAAGAATTCGCTCCTTAGTCACAACGATATCAGTTCAATCACAATTCTACGAAAACGTATGGAACTTCCCAAGTTCTACCCATTGAAGCATTTTATCGGACACTTTGAGGGCGTAGTCCAATTTAATCGATTATTCAAAGAAATACTCAAATCCGTTCCACAAAACTTCAAGGGTATTGAATGATTACGAGTTTACAATCAAGTTCTAACAATAATATGAATCAAAACGAAGCAAATCGGCCAAAACACCAAGAAACCTCAAGAACATCCAAAAACCCAAAAGTTTAGGTGTTCTTACCTTCGATCCGGGTGGAAGATGATGTTAATCCATGATTACAACTTCCAAAACATGTTGATCTATGTCATATCTATCCAAATCCATCCATTATTGACGAAGCAACGCGAAGAAACGAAGAAAAAGGGTGAAAATGGCCGGATGACTCGGTCCAGGCCCTTAAATAGCCGACCACGGCGGCGAGGACTCGACCGTGTCCCGCTAGACACGGTCGCGTCGCCCGATAGTGACCCGTCCGACAAATGACTTCGGCATGACTCGACCGTGTCTGGAACACGGTCGGCGTGTCAGCGAAGCGTTCGGCTTATCCTAAGAGTTCGGCACGGGCCGTGTCCTGACGACACGGTCGGGTCTGAGACAAACTTCGCATTTCGGACGAGTACGGCACGGGCCGTGTCGGACGACACGGCCGAGTTCGGCCGGCAGTGATCGGCCAATAACGAGCGGGTGAGCTAAAACGACCATAACTCTCTCGTCCGGACTCCGATTGACTCACCGTTTGAACCATTGGAAATCTAACTCGATGCTCTATAATATTGCAAAGATTCAGAATTTTTGGAGTTACCAAAAATTAATGGTGATCTAACAAAGTCGAACTCATACTTAGAAAAGTCGTTTAGTAATCCTGAATTCAACAAAACGACACCGAAACCCGAACCTGAATACGAACCGAAGATACGGTTACGAAGTACTCACAAAGACGAATCTAAGAGCTAGTTGAACACACGATTCCGACCACCCGAAGGCTCGAAATTCGACAACGGAAAGGTAATTACCCCAAACTTTGGGAAATTACGAAAATGGCCCAAATGCCCGAAAATCACCATACGACAACGAATAATCAAACCGAAGCTCACAACACGTATAACAACGTTAAATGAACTTACGAAAAACCCCAAACGACGCCAACGAGATTCGCAAGAACCGAACTCAAGCGCGGAAAAGTCGCTAAAAAGCACGGAACTCAACAAAGCAGCACCGAAACGAACTCGGATGACAAAAAGGGCAGAATTAAATATTCTCCGAATGACGAAACGGTCAAAAGCGAGTCGTTAAAACGGACTTCGGTCGAAAAAAGAAATTTACCAAAAATCGAAAATTTGCAGATATTACACACCCCCCCTTAAAAGAGTTTCGTCCCCGAAACTAAGGGTTAAACAACTTGGGATAACTCTCCCGCATACTATCCTCGGTTTCCCAAGTAGCCTCTTCGACTCCGTGTCTAGACCACTGAATCTTGACCAAAGGAATCGCCTTATTCCTCAACTGTTTGATTTGCCGCTCGAACACTCGTATGGGACGCTCCTCATACAATGATCATCTGCGATCTCGATTTCGTCGAACTGAAGTATGTGACCCGGATCGGCAACATACTTCCGCAATTGCGAGACGTGCACTACATTATGAATTTGGCTCAACGCCAGAGGTAAATCCAAACGGTAAGCTAACTCGCCTATTCGATCCAGAATCTCAAACGATCCAATGAATCTCGGACTCAATTTCCCCCGTTTTCCGAAACGGAAGATACCTCGACTCGGGGATACCTTGACCAAAACGTGGTCACCCATCTCGAACTCTAGTGGTCGACGATTATCTGCATATAATTTCTGTCGACTGAGCAGTCAACAGACGACTCCTGATCAAAACTACCTTCTCCCGGGCGGCTATAAGTATATCGGGCTCGGTGCCGATTGACTCTGATGGGTCGTCCCAACACAAGGGAGATCGACAACGATGACCGTACCAGGCCTCGTAAGGTGCTACCTTCATCGCAGCATGCCAACTAAACTGTAAGTGGACTCAAACAACAGTAATTGGGCTTCCCAATCGTCTACTAATCGAGGACGCATGCCCTCAATATGTCCTCCAATGTCTGAAAAGTCCTCTCTGATTGTCCGTCGGACTGAGGATAAAAAAACGGTAATGATATTAAGCTGAGTTCCCAAAGCACGATGAACTGATTCCCAAAATGAGACACGAATCACCCGTCACGATCAGAAACGATACTCTTAGGAGTACCGTGCAATCTCACCATCTCTTTGATGAACAGCTGGGTAAGTCTCTCGGGACCCCACGTATCCTTAATCCCAAGGAAATGAGATGACTTAGTTAAGCGGTCCTCGATCACCCAGATCGTATTCATGCCACGACGACTCGAGGCATCGGCAACCACGTTCGCCTTACCCGGGTGGCACAGGATCTCGATATCATAATCTTCGATTAGTTCCCACCACCGCCTCTGTCGCATGTTTAACTCCTTCTGAGTAAATATATACTTCAAACTCTTATGATCGGTGAATAACTGACAGGTGACGCCATAAAGGTAATGACGCCAAATTCCCAACGCGAAAACCACGGCTGCTAGCTCCAGGTCGTGGGTCGGATAATTAACCTCGTAAGGTCGCAATTGCCGTAAAGCATAGGCAATAACCTTCCCATCCTGCATTAATACACATCCTAGACCGTGTCCGGACGCATTACTAAAAACCACGAATCCTTCCGTCCCTTCTGGCAAGGAAAAGACAGGTGCTGAAATTAACCGGTTCTTGAGTTCCTCAAAACTCCGCTGACACACGTCGGACCACGTGTATTACTTACCCTTTTGCAAAGGTTCGTCATTGATTGAGCGATTTTAGAAAACCCTTCCACAATTCGCCGATAACAACCGGCTAATCCGAGAAAGCTTCGGATTTCCTTAACATTCTTCGGAGGTAACCAATCTCGGATAGCCTCCATTTTCTGAGGGTCGACACGAACTCCGTCTGATGAAATTACATATCCGAGAAAAGTCACTTCGGACATCCAGAACTCACATTAAGAAAACTTTCCATAAAGTTGCTCTCGTCTCAACACGTCGAGAATCTGATGAAAATGAACCTCGTGTTCCTCTCGGCTACGAGAATAAATCAAAATGTCATCGATGAAGACAACAACAAACTGATCTAAAAAGTCGATGAAAACCTGATTCATTAACTCCATGAATACCGCAGGTGCATTAGTTAGCCCGAACGGCATAGCTACGAACTCATAATGACCATAGCGTGTTCGAAACGCCGTCCTCGCGATATCCGACTCTCGAATCCGCAACTGGTGATATCAAGATCTTAAGTCGATCCTGGAAAATACTGAAGCTCCCTGAAGTTGATCTAAAAGATCATCAATACGGGGTAAGGGGTACTAATCTTGATCATCACCCTGTTCAACTCTTGATAATTAATACACACACGAGACGAGCCATC
>JAWKAU010000511.1:0-65000 GCA_033398695.1 Orobanche coerulescens | reverse complement strand
TTTCTGTACTCTGGGCATTGCTAAAAAAAAGGCCAATATAAAATAATGTATATTAATAATATATGTATAAGAAGTGCTATTATATCTTATATATTAATATATAACCAATAATATATATATATATATATATAGATTCAACACAAATTCCGGAAAAATAACAAATAATCTGGAAATATTGAGATTCAAGAAACCCACTTTTTGGAGTAAAATTGCTGCTCAGATCTCCGAAACCCTAGCAATTTGACACAGGAAATCACTTCGCCAGAAAGGAAGAACATCGATCCTACGACGGCCGGCCACAAAGCCCGATAGCTCCTTCACTCAACCCATAAACCTCATAAATCAAGCCTCGTTCTCATAGGCGGATCCAACATCTGAAACCGGTGCACCGACATACCACAAAAAAAATAACGGATGGCAAAAAAAATTCTTAAATTTTCACTTTTTTTGTTAAAATAAAAAACGACCAAAACGACATTGTTTTTGGTAAAATATGGATGGATCCGCCTATGCTCATTCTTACTCACAGTTCACACAAAGAAGAATAAGAAGTATTTCTCACGATTCCACTCGGATACTCAGAAGGATGTAAATTGATGTATCTTTCTCCAACTAGGGTCGCGCCCTTTTATACGCACAGAGTAACAAAGGGATGAGATAGAGTCGGTAGCTACCATCAAATGGGTAGCGGGATTTCATCAGTGCGGGCAAGGAAATCAGGAAGAGGAGTTGGAGGAGTTGACCGAGAGGGAAGATGTAGGTTACAGAAGAAACGAGGAGTGAAAATAGGAGAGAGAGGCGGTGAGGTTGGAGTTATGATAGCGTGCGTTATGCTTCAACTGTAGCGTGCGCTATCTTCATCAGGTAACATTATAACTCGTCTGATCTGCAAATGGCTTTCGTTAGCGTGCGCTAACCTTGATCTCTAGCGTGCGCTAGCTTCGCAGTCCAGTTTGTGCGACTTTTTGCGTCTTCGACTTATTCGTTGTTTTGTTTCGCTTCTTTGTTGTTTTTTTTGTTTAACAATTAATCATCAAAACTCGACAATGAATATCTGGAATAAAATATTCCAACAATTTGCATATTAATCAGAATCCAAATCGATTTTTACATAATAATCAATATATGATAATCAAAATCCAAAACAAAATTTGCATATTTCTATTTTACAATTCCAAAATTAAAACAAAGAATTTAATTATATTCCTTTAGAGTCCTAAAATTAATCGGTATAGGTTGATTTTTTCACATCAAAACAAAAATAATGAAAAACCAGCATATTGTAACACCCCCAATCCACTCAGGGATATTACACGCCGTAGACCCTCTCCTCGAAGATCTACCAGGCTGGTAACAACATTTAACATCTCGACAATGCCTTCAAGGCTAAATGACTCAGTAGACCGATTTGGTCTTTCAATAAAAATAAACAGCTCAATTACAACATATACCCACGCAGGGGTCAAAATACAATAAACTCCCGTACAACGGGGAAAAGATACTGCAGCGGAAAAGAAAATACAACTAGACCAATACGACATCAACGGATCCTCGTGTGATTAGTATCGTTCATCTTTCATCATCCTTCGTGCCGACCCTGTGCTATGCTCCAAAACCTGAATGCAAAAATAGACATCCACCCCCCGAATACTCGGGGGTTAGCAAAACTCCACTGTTTTTCTAGTGCAAGTATAAATACGAAAACAAGCCATACATATCATACTCCACAAAAACAGAATAATCGCGAATATACTTCCCGAGAAAATTCACTTGATCAAACCATTCAAAACGTGAAAGGTTGGAAATAACCCAATGTCCACATTACAAAACATTTGACGATCTCGGGAGTTTAGAAAACATTTGGAATATAAGAATTCTAAAACCTTTCGAAAACATTTAGGGACACAACCCAAAAGTCATTTTCCAAAATTCAAGTTCCGGTAACAATACGCAGGGTCCACAACCCATTTCACAAAACACGGGGTCCGTGACCCAAATCACAAATCACATGTTCCTAAGGATTATTCGTGTCCCGTCTAACAAGCCACGAACCTCGGATGCTCAGAAGAACAAACCCGAGTGAATAACCCAATAGGAAAAACATATCAAATCACATGTCTCCACGACACGAATATCACAACCAAACCACAACCATAAGTTATCCCGGCATCGCGCTAACAAGCCACGAACCTCGGAGTCCCCGCAAGACATACCCGATGATAACCCCACTAGTTATCCCGGCATCGGGCTAGCAAGCCCCGAACCTCGGAGTCCCCGCAAAACATACCCGTATTGGATAACCCTACGGTTTCGCCCGACCCATACTAGCAAGTATGGATCCCGGAGATTCAACAATCTACCCGGAGGCACATCACATACAACAAGCACACAACAATTGTAATATCCGGATTTATTACGGTGTATTTCATCTGTATTCAACCCTGTATTATTCGGATTGGTGATTTTGATTATTGGAGTATGATATTTCGTGCATTGATATCATTGTATATAAGTATAGAAACATGCAAAATTTCTCAAACAACCTCGTGATAGCGCACGCTAAGAATGTATCTTAACGCGCGCTATCGGGCCATTATTAGCGCACGCTATGCAGGTATGAGTAACGTGTGCTAAGGACTCAATTATTGAGCGGGACAGCTAGCTCATGCGCCCGGTGACATGGGTCGGATAAGATTCCGCCGACGCACCCGGACAAATTTTGAAGTCAACCATTATTAGCGCACGCTAAGGGATGCTTAGTAGCGTGCGCTAACTTGTCAATAATGCAGAATATTATAAATGGGACAACAACCGCTTGGGCTTTCATTTCCTTCGTCTATACTTCATCTTTGAGAGTCCAGAGAGCAAATCACTTGTGAGTGATCATTGAAGAGAAGTAACACCTTGGAGGGGCACATAACCAACCGGAGTCGGATTACACCTTGTGGTTCAGTGATTTCGGCATATTAAGGTATGTTCAACCTATCACCAGTCTTAGATTTGGTTTTCCAATGGATACGATGATCATGTTAACGGGATATTGAATTTCATTAGTGAATTATTTCAACAACATCATGTTTAGAAGATTGGGATGTCTACAATTACGATATTATTGTTGGAACCTTGAAGTTGGAATCCTAGTACCTCAAATGATGAGAGAAATATTCGGAAGTTAACAATCCGTATGATTTATGTTATCTTTGTGATCATGATTTGGAAAAGATGTTATAAGAACTTAAAGGAAGAATCATCTTAGGAAATATTCTTTCGTATAAGTCGGAATGGTTAGTTCACCTCAAGATGAAGTCTGAATATGCATAATGATAGTAGCATCTAATACATCAACCGGAGATCACCAACTTTGCATGAGAATTGTAATCAAGATGGATTATGGTGTCATGATGATTATACGTATATTTGCATCTTGAAGTTGATATCATCACGGAGATCATTCATAAGAGTAAGAACTTGGTATTCATGGAAGTAACATGAATTATCACGAAGGATTTCATTGTTTCGTTCATGGCAAGAAACGATTTCTTGCTCAAAGAGCGCCATGCGAAAATAGCGCACGCTATGCTATGCGATTTAACGGCGCTTCTCGAGCACTCGTTAGCGTGCGCTACGTTTGGTATATAACGTACGCTAGACCATCAGACGAGTCAGTTGGCTGGTCAGTGAAGTACTGACCATGCATCGTTAGCGTGCGCTAGGCTTTGTTGTTTGCGTGCGCTATCGGGCAGACTTAACGCACGCTACACAAAGTACTTAGCGTGCGCTAAGCAGTTCAGGCAGATTGCATTTTATGAATTTTTGGCCATGAATCGAATTGTTAAACATTTGTACGACGTGAGATAAATCCTATATCATTTCTTTTGTTAAGGTTTGGTCTCGTTACGTGATTGATTGAGGAGGACGATCTTCGAGTATTCATTTTCGTGGAAGTATTGTTATTGTCTTCAAATCGAGGCAAGTACCTTAATTGTTTTATGTATTGTTGTTATACATATTGTCGTGCATGTATGTCGTTATTGTGTGTCCACCTCGTGTTGGTCCGACGGGATCATCGGGGGATCTATGCTAGCGTGCGCTGGATCATCGGACGGGTTTTTCCACCACGGGTTGGTCTGACGGGATCATCGTGGGTTCTAGGCAGTGAACGCTGGATCGATGGAATTACCATGTGTATGTATTGATATCATGTTGTGATTATCAGTTGTGTATGATATGTTTGAGTTTCTCGTAGGAGAAGACTCGTTGGTATTTTGTCGTTTACGTTATTATTATTCTTCGTATGATATGAATAATATGTTGTGGTACTTGTACTAGCATCGTTGTGCTAACCCCTTCGGGGGTGAACATTTTGTTTGTGTTCAGGATCCAGGAGAGCGGAAACAACCACTGGAACTGTATGATGACGAGGGTGCAGAGTGATGTCCCGACCGGGTTTATTTATCTGTTGTTTATTCGTTATTTCAATAAGTACTCGAGTACGAAGTCGTTTGTGATGATTTGAATTTGGTGATGTATTATTGAGTTACATTGAACAATTGTACTATTTCTGTATTTGGTCGAATCGATGTCTGTAATTCCGTTATTTCCATTCGTCAGTACCCTTTTATACTTGTTCAATTCTTCAGCCTTGTAAATCCTTAGGTAAAGGATTTACGGCGCTGTAATATTCCCGAATATATTGGGGGTGTTACAGAATATGGTATCGGAGCTAAGATTATGGATATCTTGGCCGTTGGGTTAAAATAGGGGTCATTTATGTCTTTTGGGGTAACCGGCCGTGAATGACATCACTGCACTGCCTACGTCTTCATGCGAACAGTGGTTGTAAGTTCCTAAACTCTATCTCGTTCTTTACATATTGTATCTCTTTATACTCGAATATTAGAACGATGTTGTTTCCTGTATATTGAGTATTTATGCTTACAGTATGTTGAGAGGCGGACGTGGATGTGGTCGCGGTCGTGGACGCGGACGAAGAAATGCCGAAAGGGAGGCGTCGCCTTCTAACCAGACCAGTCATAGCTCCGGCGAGCCGCAGCAATCTATTAATAATGAACCAGATCCTGCTGTACCAGAGATCCTTCGTCAAGTGGTGAACCAGATGACTCAGTTCGCCCAGGTCGTGGACCGAATGCAAGTGGCGGTGGGACTACAGCAGGGAGAGAGACAGCAAGGGATCCCAGATATGGGAAATCGAGGTGACCGGTGGCTGCAAGAGGTGGCGAAGATGCAACCACCCAAATTCGACGGTATTTCTGAGACTCCCACCTGGGATCATTGGTTAAAGGAGCTGGAGAAAATCTTTGCCTAATCAAGCGCCAGACGAATAGGAGAGCCTCTATCGCTCAATATTTTACGATAGGGAAGCGTCCGAATGGTGGGAAGCCATCGCTGTAGACCATGATGCCGATTGACAGAGTTTAGATTGATGATGGAAGCTCAGATTGCCCTCGTCCCGTGAGGAAGCCAAAGTTCGGGAGTTTTTCTCGCTCGGCCTTGATGTGCGGTATCCTGCAATCAAGGCGTTTAACCGGTGGCATTTGTTCGACATCCGGTCGTAATGATGCGAAATGATGATTCATTTCGATATGAGAATGAAACCAGAAGTCAGAGGTACATGTCCGGATTCGAATGTACCACACTCCGCCAATACCAAGATAAGGCGTTGGCATATGAGATCAAGGAAGCGGCATGGAGAAATTTGCGAAACCAAGAAACAGAAAGTCTCGGTACTTTTACGAGCACAAGCAGTGGGGCCCGTAAGGCCCAGTCATCCTTTCACTCTTTCAAGAAACCTCCGCACCCGGCTAGGAGCGGAAAGAACTTCGGAGCGACATCAACTATTACCGATGTTACCAGAAATGCTTTAATCGCGCCTGACGGGCACTATCGGCGAATTGCCCCTTCCTGCCGTGACTTGTTTTGGCTGGGACGAGAGGGACATCGGGCGGTGTTTTGTGAAGAGGCTGCAAAGTCTTTAGAGCCCGTACACCACGGCCTACCCGAAGGAGGCGGTATTCCACAGACGCAGCAAAGTGTTCGATGCCTCGAATTTTGGCCGCGGCGAGGCAGAGGACAATGGGACCGAAAGGGGACATCGAGTGCGGATCTGCTCCCCACGTCTGCACGAGATGAGGAGGACAGACGATCGGATCTTCTTGCCGCATCAGCATCGTCCCAAATCCTTTCCCGGCCGATTAGCGTTTTATTCGATACAGAGCTACACATTCTTTCATATCTTTGTCTTGTGTAAATCGTTTGAATATTTCCGGTTTCATGCTTGTGAACCTTATGTTGTTGGTTTACCGAGTGGAGAGAGGATTGTCGGAAATTTAGAAACTAGAAATTTCCTGTATCATTTGGAGCAGAGAGTGGCTCTCAAATCCGATCATGATAGAAATGCAAGGAGATGACACGATACTCGGAGACGATTGGCTTAATCGGTGCGGAGCAATTGTAAACTACCGAAGGAGGAATATCTCATTGGTCGGCGACGATGGTTCCGAGATTCTGTTTGAGGATGGAAACCGGAAGCTCGGGAAAGTTGATCAAGGCGATGAAAGTGTCAAATTGTTGAAACAAGGTCAGACTGCACTGTGTTACGCAATGAAGAAAGAAGAAGAAATGGTGGAACTTTCATCTATTCTGTTGTGAACGAATTTCCAGATGTATTTCTGATGAATTACAGGCTACCTCCACGAAGGGATGTAGAATTTACTATTGAGCTGGAACCTGGAGCGACACCAATTTCTAAGGCGCCGTATCGTATGGCACCTACCGAGATGTACGAATGAAGAAGCGGTGGAGGAGTTCTTGGACAAGGGCTATATTGACCAAGCGTTTCACCCTGGGGAGCGCCAGTTCTTTTTGTCCGAAAGAAGGATGGATCGCTCCGACTGTGTATTGACTATCGAGAGCTGAACAAGATGACGATTAAGAACAAGTATCCGTTGCCACGGATTGATGATCTGTTTGACCAGCTGCAAGGGGCAACAGTATTTTCTAAAATCGATCTGAGATCAGGATACCATCAACTGAGGATTAAGGAGTCCGATGTTCCGAAATCAGCGTTCAGAACTCGCTACGGGCATTATGAGTTTGTAGTGATGTCGTTTGGACTCACTAACGCACCTGCTGTATTTATGCAATTGATGAACCGTGTGTTCATTAAATTTTTGGATAAATTTGTGGTCGTGTTTATTGACGACATCCTGGTATATTCTAAGAGTCCTGAAGAACATACGCAGCATTTGCGAATTGTATTGGAACTTTTGAGAAGCGAACAATTGTACGCCAAACTTTCTAAGTGTGAATTCTGGCTAAAGGAAGTAATGTTCCTCGGCCATGTGGTGTCAGCTAGAGGAGTCCGAGTAGATCCTCAGAAGATCGAAGCAATATTGGATTGGAAGCCTCCAAAGAACGTGAAAGAGGTCCGAAGCTTTTTAGGACTTGCTGGATACTATCGTCGATTCGTGGAAGGGTTTTCTAAAGTCTCCCACCCACTTACTCGACTTCTGCAGAAAACTCAAAAGTTTGAGTGGAATGAATTATGTCAGATTAGCTTTGATGAATTGAAGAAGAGATTGACGACGGCACCGATTCTATCACTTCCGCAGGAATCGAAGGATTCATAGTTTACATGATGCTTGAACCAAGGACTTGGGTGCGTGTTGATGCGTAATGACAAGGTGATCGATTATGCGTCGCGACAAGCGAAACCTTATGAAGTGAATTACAGACACATGATTTGGAGCTAGCGGCGGTGGTTTTGCCTTGAAGATTTGGAGGCATTATCTCATGACGGACTCACCGCGATCTTTACGGATCATAAGAGTCTCAAGTACATATTGATGAAAAGAGTTGAACATACGGCAAAGAAGATGGTTGGAACGATTAAGGACTATGACTTGGAGATTTTATATCATCCAGGCAAAGCAAATGTAGTGGCCGATGCACTTAGCCGCAAGCCTGTCTCTATTCGAATCTGGAGACACCGACCTCCCAACTTAGCCTTCGGCGAGAGATGATTCGTGAAGGGATTGAAGTGTGGTTACAGAGAGTCCAGGACAATCATGCGTGATGGAGATAACCGTCATTAACCGAAGAAATCAAATCTAGACAGGCAGATGATCCTCGATGATTCGGTTGCATGATGAAGTGATCAAAGAAAAGGCCCCGGATTCATAATTCATGACGATGGAGTTTTGAGATTTGAGAACCGACTCTGCGTCCCGATGTTGATGTTCAAACAGGCGATTATGAAGGAAGCTCATAGTTCGCCTATTCTATCCACCGGGCACCAAGTAAAATGTATAAGGACTTGAAGCAATTTACGTGGGGCAACATGAAGCAAGGCGTAGCGGACTATGTTTGAAATGCTTGACTTGTCGTGAGTTAAGATCGAGCATCAACGGCCTGCTTTGGAATGTTGAAGCCGCTCCCGATCTCTGAATGGAAGTGGGAGGACATATCAATGGACTTTATCACTAATATGCCGAAAACCAGGACAGGAATGAACATGATTTGGGTGATAGTTGATCGTTTAACCAAATCGGCTCATTTTCTAGGCATTAAGGATACGTGGGGACCAGAGAGGTTGGCACGAGTCTTTATTTCGGAGATAGTTCGATTGCATGGTACGCCGAAAACTATTGTTTCGATCGAGGCAGTCGTTTTGTGTCTCACTTTTGGAAAGCAGTTCATAAGGCCTTGGGGACCGAATTGAACTTGAGTCTGACTTATCACCCGCAGTCTGACGGACAATCTGAGAGAATTATACAAACGGTGGAAGATATGCTAAGGGCCTGTGCCTTAGATTGGTCAAACGATTGGGAAGTTCATCTACCGTTGATTGAATTTACTTACAACAATAGTTGGCATGCTTCTATTAAGATAGCACCGTTTGAGGCATTATACGGAAGGAGATGCAGATCGCCCTATCCGGGATGATTCATCGGACTTGATCGGAGCAGAACGAGTTGATCGAGCAGACTCGAGAGAAGATAGCCTTAATTCGTGTATGGCTGCTGGCGCCCAGTCGCGAAATCTATGCGGACGCACGCCGCGCCATTGGAGTTCGATCTTGGAGATCACGTACTTTTGAAGGTTTCTCCTACTCGGGAATCTTTCGTTTGGAAGGAAATGAAAGCCGAGTCCGAGATATATCGAGCCATTTGAGATCCTCGAGAGAGTTGGGGAGTTGGCATCTGATTAGCATTACCGCCGTCATTGTGCCATGTTCATAACGTGTTCCACGTATCGATTGCGGAGATATATACCAGATCCCAGTCATATCATTGATTTCTGTGAGATCGAAGTCGCACAGGATGGGACGTTTGAAGAAAGACCGGTCAAGATACTCGAGAGTCGAGTTAAGCAACTGAGGAACAAACCAATCGTTTTGGTCAAAGTTCAGTGGTCACGTCACGGAATGGATGAAGCCACCTGGGAAACGGAAGCTGATATGAAGTCTAGATATCCCGAGTTATTTTCGTCTTGAGTTATTTTCGTCTTGAGTTTCGGGACGAAACTCCTTTTTAGTAGGAGAGTATGTAATATCCGGATTTATTACGGTGTATTTCATCTGTATTCAACCCTGTATTATTCGGATTGGTGATTTTGATTATTGGAGTATGATATTTCGTGCATTGATATCATTGTATATAAGTATAGAAACATGCAAAATTTCTCAAACAACCTCGTGATAGCGCACGCTAAGAATGTATCTTAACGCGCGCTATCGGGCCATTATTAGCGCACGCTATGCAGGTATGAGTAACGTGCGCTAAGGACTCAATTGAGCGGACCGGCTAGCTCATGCGCCCGGGACATGGGTCGGATAAGATTCGGCCGACGCTTTGGACAAATTTTGAAGTCAACCATTATTAGCGCACGCTAAGGGATGCTTAGTAGCGTGCGCTAACTTGTCAATAATGCAGAATATTATAAATGGGACAACAACCGCTTGGGCTTTCATTTCCTTCGTCTATACTTCATCTTTGAGAGTCCAGAGAGCAATAATCTCCCTTCTAAACACTTAGAACATGTATGAGTGATCATTGAATGATTGAGTATCACTTATGAGTGATCATTGAAGAGAAGTAACACCTTGGAGGGGCACATAACCAACCGGAGTCGGATTACACCTTGTGGTTCAGTGATTTCGGCATATTAAGGTATGTTCAACCTATCACCAGTCTTAGATTTGGTTTTCCAATGGATATGATGATCATGTTAACGGGATATTGAATTTCATTAGTGAATTATTTCAACAACATCATGTTTAGAAGATTGGGATCTCTACAATTACGATATTATTGTTGGAACCTTGAAGTTGGAATCCTAGTACCTCAAATAATGAGAGAAATATTCGGAAGTTAACAATCCGTATGATTTATGTTATCTTTGTGATCATGATTTGGAAAAGATGTTATAAGAACTTAAAGGAAGAATCATCTTAGGAAATATTCTTTCGTATAAGTCGGAATTGTTAGTTCACCTCAAGATGAAGTCTGAATATGCATAATGATAGTAGCATCTAATACATCAACCGGAGATCACCAACTTTGCATGAGAATTGTAATCAAGATGGATTATGGTGTCATGATGATTATACGTATATTTGCATCTTGAAGTTGATATCATCCTGGAGATCATTCATAAGAGTAAGAACTTGGTATTCATGGAAGTAACATGAATTATCACGAAGGATTTCATTGTTTCGTTCATGGCAAGAACAGTTTACTGCTCAGCAGTAAACTGCCATGCAGAAATAGCGCACGCTATGCTATGCAGTTTAACGTGCGCTATCGAGCACTCGTTAGCGTGCGCTACGTTTGGTATGTAACGTACGCTAGACCATCAGACGAGTCAGTTGGATGGTCAGTGAAGTACTGACCATGCATCGTTAGTGTAACACCCCCAAAACCGTATGGGAATATTACACGCCGTAAACCCTTTCCGCAAGGATCTACTAGGCTAAACGTCCATAAACAACCAAATGCTTGCCCGGCCAGGGTCAAACAATATAATAATACAGACCGTTAAGGTCACTTACACATAAACACACAGACCGATGAGGTCATACAACTCTATCAACAGGACTGACTAACAACATTACCCACACAGAGTTCGAAATACAATACAACGGAAGACTGAATCAACTCTAACAATACAAATAAACTCTACCAACTCTCAACTCTTGATTAGTATCGCAGCTCGTCATCCCCTTGTGCCAATCCTGTGTTGCTCCCCGAACTCGCATGTACCGGACGCAAAAGGACATCCACCCCGAACACTGGGGTTAGTAAAACTCCTTTGTTTTACTAGTGCAAGTATCAAACCATACGAAATGTAACAAGCAAATAGCAACTACGAATTTAATACGGAAATCAATTATCAAAATGTTCTAGAAGTTTTAGAATTTCGAACTCAAGTAAGAGATATTTGAAAAGGAACACATCATCTCGGGATTTTTAAAGCGAAATTCTTTTGGATCTCGAGTCCCAATTTACAAAACCCTTTTCGTAAACAATAGGCCTTAGCCCGATTCTCGTTTCAAAGCATACTAAATAATATATCATTATGAGTCCGAGATCCATATTTAAAATGTTACCCGAACAATCATGCTACACGATCATTGTTCGTACACATCATGTACCGAACTTGGAGGCCTCGATGGACCTTACCGGACCACACACATTGTTCGTACACATCATGTACCGAACTCCGAGGCCTCAACGACCCTACCCGGCCACACACACCGTTCGTACACATCATGTACCGAACTCCGAGGCCTCAACGGACCCTACCCGGCCACAACATCGTTCGTACACATCATGTACCGAACTCCGAGGCCTCGTCGAGACCCTACGGATCACACACCTTGTCCGTACACGTCATGTACGGACTCCAGAGGCCTCGTCGGACCCTACCCGGATCACACACTTTGTTCGTACACATCATGTACCGAACTCCAGAGGCCTCGTCAGACCCTACCTGGAACACACACACATCGACACGACATAATTCATAATCATTAAATGTCAAGCCATTCCACATTACACTGAAATGTTCAATCAAGTATGTAAACCAAAACAACACAAATATCATGATCATCACAACGACTCTTAACCAACATAACACACATTCGGTACACAATACATTGAACAACCACGTGTACAACCATCTCATATGTACATCGCAATCCTGCACAAATGGCACGACGCCTAACACGGATACCAATATATCACTATTATCACAAAGCCTTCAAATTTCGGAAAACACAACCAACTCAAACGGAACATATTTACGGAGGCAAGCAAAATCGTCATACATATCATACGTAATTACTAGTCACAAGATACAAGTCGTATAATAAGATACTTGCCTTAATAACCGCTACCAAACGTTCTGAAGAACACCGTTCGACCAGGAAGCTCGGACCCCGAAGGAGACAACGAACGGAAGGGTTCTGACTCGAGTTCTTCACAAGAATTCGACCCTAACAACATATAATCAATAAATCATCGATCATACGAGGAAGAATAATCGTAGAACGCTCGAATTCTCTTTGTGACATTTTATCGAACACCTTCAAGGCGTCGATAAAATACTCAATAAAACGACAAATCCGTGGCAATCCAACCGTGGAATAACAAGGAATTAGATATAATATAGCTTAACAATCATCAATCCATCAATATTCTGAGTTAAAACGGATTAAACGGACGAAATCGAACAAAATACCCAAAATCCCCAAAATTAGATTTCTAGAAAATCGACTCGATTCGCTCGATCAAAGGATGTTATAGGATGGATGATTGATGATATGAACTCCAAAACTTCATGGATTTGTTGACAAACAACATCTCTCCATGATAGGAACAACCCCACCGGAAGAGAAGTAGAAGCGGGAGAAAAATGGCGAAAAAAGCATTCTTGGGCCTTAAATAGCCGCACAGGTGCCGCGGCCAATGAGTGTGCCGCGGCACGAGCCCAAAAATGGCTCCGGTGGTCGGCGGTGTGCGCGGCTCGGCCGGCGTGTGCCGCGGGCACTGCATGGGTTTGGCCGAAAATGCCACAGAGTGTGCCGCGCCTGCCAAAGATGTGCCGCGCCTACGCAGACGGCCGCTCGGCTGGAGCCGCTGAGCACTACCGGCCGTGACTCGGCCAGAGCCGAGCACCGCTGCCGGCCGTGACTTCGGCGATCTGCGGCTGGGCCAGATTGCCGGCCATGTCGGTCGGGGGCCAACTCCGACGGCCCGAACGACCCGAAACCCGAACACGAATACGAATCGATGATACGGTTACAACGTACTCGCAAAGACGAATCTAAGAGCTAAGAGAACACACACCGACCAACCGAAGGCTCGGAATCCGACAACTAAGTAATTACCCAAAACTTTGGGAAATTACGAAAATGGCCCAAAACGTCCGAAAATCACGATACGCGATCGAAACACCAACCCAAAGCTTGCAACAAGAATAATAACATTAAATGAACTTACGAGAAACTCGAAACAACAGTTTCGGACGAGATTCGCAAGAATCGAACTCAAGTGCGGAAAAGCGTCTAAAAGCTCGGAACTCAAAGAAACGATACCGAAACGAACTCGGATGACAAAAGTGCAGAATTAATCATTCGAAATGACGAAACGGTCATGAGCGAGTCGTCAAAACGGACTTTCTCGAAAAAAGAAATTAGGAATCGAAATTACGGTATTACATTCTACCCTTCCTAAAAGAAGTTTCGTCCAAACTTAAAACAAGTAGGAGAAGCAATATCCACTGTCAGGAAGACTCGACGAGATACACAAAAACCGAAAACTCGCGCCCAACGGCGAAACGCTGCAAGAAACGCCAAAAGACATACGGCGTGAAAACACGCTCCACGACGACCAACACAATGCCACCGACTAAGATTCAAAACAATAACGAGAAATTAACGTCACATCACATGCACACATTTAATCAAAGAAACGCACGTGACAACAAGCCGCACCCGACTAAAACGGCTATGCGAAAGAAACAAATAGAATAACACGATAGAAATCACTCCGATACTCATCAACAAGAAAATGTCCGACGTCAAAATACAAATAATTTCAAGATAACAGAAAATGAGAATACCGGATATTACATTCTATCACACAAAAATAAGTTTCGCCCCGAAACTTAAACTAAGGTTATCACAGTGATACGAAACAAAATATAACGACACATAATAAAATACCATGCTCATGACCTCGTGGTCCACTGACACGCCTCCGCAGGTTCAACAACTAAACGGAACTTACACAAAACAAAATATCATTCAACAAGTTCCAAATGTAAAAGCGTCACGAAACATCTCTACAAAGCGAAACAATCTGTAGCGAGTACCAAAACACCATCACTAGACATTCCGGGCCCTCCGAAAGTAGGAATAGAATCCGGTCCCTTATCATCTCAAAGAACAATCTCGCAAGATCGAACTCGATGCCCCTCGTGTCCACAATTATAACAAGTCACCGCGGTTTCTTACAATGCGCGCGTTCATGGCCTAGAACGTTACAATTGAAACACCTAGGAGCATTACGAACTCAAAGACACCGACTTGGGTCTTTTGGGTTCTCTAACCGACCGAGAAGGTCCCATACTCTACCGATACGAGGGTTGAGGTGGGAATCCCAATTCCCTTACTTCCCGATGCATCATCGAAATCTTACGCTTTTTCGCTACCGATACGGACTCGGTAGACATTATAGCCATCTCAAACGCCAAGGCTCGATCCTGATAGTCCTTCAAGGTTGTACACATAAAAGGAGCCATACACTGCCGAATCTGAGGTTTCATACGCATATCGAAATAACGAACCTTATCTGCCTCACTTTTCACACGATCCCGAACATAACACAGTGCCGATTATAATCGACTATCGCTGGGATATCGACACGTCTCGGGCGTAGCCGATAAAAACTCGACAATCCTACGCTCTTTAACGGGCGGCGGACAATACTCGGCCTCCATGGCGCTTTGAATTCGATCCAAGTAGCAAGACGATCACTAGGCGCTACGGCCTCCCACCGATCTGCAGATTCCTGTCGAGTAGGTATTGAGCAATAGGCACTCTTCTCTCATCGGGGCAAGCTACGGCATCAAATGTTACGTCCAATTGGAAGAGCCAATTCTCGACCTAACGAATCCGAAGAACCTACAAAGCGGGCGGGTGCATTCTCATCACATCTCGTAACCACTTACCGGCTCCGTTATCTTCATCCGAATCCGTCTCGGTGCACGGCCCGATTCATAAGCGCCAACCGGCCGATCACCGACGAAGGATGGTGGCGGCGCCAATATCATCATTACCTCTGGATGATTGCTGCTGATCACGACCACGACTACGACCACGTCCTCGGCCACGGCCTCTCGGCATACTGGACGGACGACCAATAAGAATAACACATCCAAACAAGTATCACAACGTCAAGATAAGACAATAAATAGCAGCACGTTAAAACATCAACTCCAAGTCATCACACAAGTGCACGAACTAACACTGTAATTTTAGAACTTCATTAAAAAAAAATAATCCACACAGTCACATCAACAGAGAGGTTTGGATTTTTTTCCAAATCAAACACGGTCAAAACCACACATGTATCGCAGGGATCAAACACTAACAACAAAAATAAAATGTTTCCGGGGTATTATTCAAATGATAAAATTTTAAAATTCTCAAGTTTGAAAAAAAAAAAAATTGGTGAAATGAAATTTTTGAAAACTCTTATAATACCTCGGTCGTTTGATTAAAACCATGTATCTCATTATCAAAACTGTTTTGATTGAAGCTATTTGCAAAACAACACATTGAGGCTTCAATCTTTTCGCTAGACGATGTCGTCAAAATGACCTTATCAATATATCATTACCTTTACTAGCGTTATACGGGGTAACAACATGTTACCACGCCATCCATCACTGATATATCAACAGAGATTAGATAACCATGGGGCACGGGTACAACTGTAATAACAAATTTCTACCGGGTCAGTCAAAAGTTTACGGCCGTAACAACATGCAGTTTACGGTCGTAACAACTCTGAGCTTACGGCCGTAATGGAAAACATCTTACGGCCGTAACATCTAGCTGCAGGACTGCAGAATTGTCACAGTAGCCCCCAACACACAAACACATAACATTTAAATTGCGAAAATTAGGGCCGTTTTCCAAAACAAGATTTTTCCAAAAATTTTGATTTCCACAAAATGCTCAAATCAGTAGTCTTTAAGGAAAAAGGTTTTCAAAGCTACCCGTAGCGGGTATAATTACAACAATCCAAAATAGTCGATATTAAAACCACATGCCCAAATGGCAAACAGGGTCGCCAATTCAATCACATACATCTCATGGCATCAAGTTTAAACACATAGCAAAATCATTCATCGGAGTTTCTCACAAACTCTACCGTAAAACCCATCAAGGTTCACAACTTTCACACCATACCAACCACGTGGTGGCTCAAGGGCCAAACATCAATACATCCAGTTCTATACACGTACAGCGTATCCAAGTATCGAATACAACTTCATTACACAACACCGTGTAAATAAAATTATGCACCACAAATATCACACATAAATGAAATCATGAACACAATTATTATGCATAAAAGAGGAGACTTACATCAACAGGTTGCACGGAGGTGACGGTCGCCCACGATACTAATCTCGTCTGACAACATATCCGACACGTTGTGACTACGCACAACTCAACTTGTCACCTGACGACTCGAACGACAAGACCACACATTACTCGACAAACCACGACTCGACTCGACCCGACAGCCTAGGTTTCTGCAACCTAAGCTCCGATACCATAAATGTAACACCCCCAAAACCGTATGGTAATATTACACGCCGTAAACCCTTTCCGCAAGGATCTACCAGGCTAAACGTCCATAAACAACCAAATGCTTGCCCGGCCAGGGTCAAACAATATAATAATACAGACCGTTAAGGTCACTTACACATAAACACACAGACCGATGAGGTCATACAACTCTATCAACAGGACTGACTAACAACATTACCCACACAGGGTTCGAAATACAATACAACGGAAGACTGAATCAACTCTAACAATACAAATAAACTCTACCAACTCTCAACTCTTGATTAGTATCGCAGCTCGTCATCCCCTTGTGCCAATCCTGTGATCGCTCCCGAACTCGCATGTACCGGACGCAAAATGACATCCACCCCCGAATACTGGGGTTAGTAAACTCCTTTGTTTTACTAGTGCAAGTATCAAACCATACGAAATGTAACAAGCAAATAGCAACTACGAATTTAATACGAAATCAATTATCAAAATGTTCTAGAAGTTTTAGAATTTCGAACTCAAGTAAGAGATATTTGAAAAGGAACACATCATCTCGGGGATTTTTAAAGCGAAATTCTTTTGGATCTCGAGTCCCAATTTACAAAACCCTTTTCGTAAACAATAGGGCCTTAGCCCGATTCTCGTTTCAAAGCATACTAAATAATATATCATTATGAGTCCGAGATCCATATTTAAAATGTTACCCGAACAATCAACGCTACACGATCATTGTTCGTACACATCATGTACCGAACTCGGAGGCCTCGGCAGACCTTACCGGACCACACACATTGTTCGTACACATCATGTACCGAACTCCGAGGCCTCAACGGACCCTACCCGGCCACACACACTGTTCGTACACATCATGTACCGAACTCCGAGGCCTCAACGGACCCTACCCGCCACAACATCATTCGTACACATCATGTACCGAACTCCGAGGCCTCGTCGGACCCTACGGATCACACACCTTGTCCGTACACGTCATGTACGGACTCCAGGCCTCGTCGGACCCTACTGGATCACACACTTTGTTCGTACACATCATGTACCGAACTCCGCAGGCCTCGTCGGACCCTACGGAACACACACACATCGACACGACACAATTCATAATCATTAAATGTCAAGCCATTCCACATTACACCGAAATGTTCAATCAAGTATGTAAACCAAAACAACACAAATATCATGATCATCACAACGACTCTTAACCAACATAACACACATTCGACACAATACATTGAACAACCACGTGTACAACCATCTCATATGTACATCGCAATCCTGCACAAATGGCACGACGCCTAACACGGATACCAATATATCACTATTATCACAAAGCCTTCAAATTTGGAAAACACAACCAACTCAAACGGAACATATTTACGAGGCAAGCAAAATCGTCATACATATCATACGTAATTACTAGTCACAAGATACAAGTCGTATAATAAGATACTTGCCTTAATAACCGCTACCAAACGTTAGAAGAACAGCTCGGCCGAAGCTCGGACCGAAGGAGACAACGAGCGGAAGGGTTCCGACTCGAGTTCTTCACAAGAATTCGACTCTAACAACATATAATCAATAAATCATCGATCATACGAGGAAGAATAATCGTAGAACGCTCGAATTCTCTTTGTGACATTTTATCGAACACCTTCAAGGCGTCGATAAAATACTCAATAAAACGACAAATCCGTGGCAATCCAACCGTGGAATAACAAGGAATTAGATATAATATAGCTTAACAATCATCAATCCATCAATATTCGAGTTAAAACGGATTAAGCGGACGAAATCGAACAAAATACCCAAAATCCCCAAAATTAGATTTCTAGAAAATCGACTGATTCGCTCGATCAAAGGATGTTATAGGATGGATGATTGATGATATGAACTCCAAAACTTCATGGATTTGTTGACAAACAACATCTCTCCATGATAGAACAACCCAAGCGGAAGAGAAGTAGAAGCGGGAGAAAAAATGGCGAAAAAATGACTGGGCCTTAAATAGGGCACACGGTGCCGCAAGACAGAGCCCAAAATGGCTCCCGGTGGTCGGCGGTGTCAGCGGCTCGGCCGCGTGTGCCGCGGCAGTCTGATCGGTTTGGCCGAAAATGCCACAGAGTGTGCCGCGGCCTGCCAAAGATGTGCCGCGGCCCTACTGCAGACGGCTCGGCCGAAAGTCGCCGAGCACTACCGGCCGTGACTCGGCGAAGCTGCCGAGCACCTGCCGGCCGTGACTCGGCGACTGCGGCTGGGCCCAGATTGCCGGCCATGTCGGCCGGGCCAACTCCGACGGCCCGAACGACCCGAAACCGAACACGAATACGAATCGATGATACGGTTACAACGTATCGCAAAGACGAATCTAAGAGCTAAGAGAACACACACCCGACCAACCGAAGGCTCGAATCCGACAACTAAGTAATTACCCAAAACTTTGGGAAATTACGAAAATGACCCAAAACGTCCGAAAATCACGATACGCGATCGAAACACCAAACCAAAGCTTGCAACAAGAATAATAACATTAAATGAACTTACGAGAAACTCGAAACAACAGTTTCGGACGAGATTCGCAAGAATCGAACTCAAGTGCGGAAAAGCGTCTAAAAAGCTCGGAACTCAGTTATTATTCTTTTGGGGGAAACGCTTGAACGTTCGTCATTTGGGACCTCAAACTCCTCTTTAAGAACTCTCTCTATCGGTTGAAGTGAAGAAAATGGGTGAAATGCATCTTAACACCCGTCTGCCCCTATTTATACTGCACATTACTAGCGGGTGCTAAAACTTGTATTTAGCGTGCGCTACGGACCTAGCATGCGCTAACTGTCTTTGTTAGCGTGCGCTATCGTAGTCCAGAGGCTACTGCCTTACTTTGAACAATGATTTGGTCTAACAAAGAACAAATGACGAACGTTCAAGCGTTTCCCCCAAAACGGCCAAGAACACGATTCGTTCCGTCAAAACCCGAAAACGGAATTCCAAGTTGAAATATGGATATACAATCCATAGAATATGTTTAACAACATCATTTAACCATAATCGATCCATCAAAAACGGATGAAAAACAAGATCAAGGACAAATCCCCCAAAAAGTCAATTTGAAGGAAATCAAGAAGTATACTTCGATTCGACGAAGAACAATGGATTAAATGATGTTAAACACAAGAATACTACTAAGATTAATCATATCCATCATGAATTAACCAATAATACGGAACGAATCGGACAAAAACGCAAAAACCCCCAAATTCACGAAATTAGGGTTCTAAGGAAGATTACCTTGATTCGCTGGATCAAAGGATGATAACGGATGATTGATTGATGATATTGTTGTTGCCCAAAATATTTATCCGAAGATTAATACTGCTGGAAGACGGACAACAAACAACAATTGCGGGAGCACTTCCGAGAGAAGATAAATAATACAAGATTTGCCGGGTTTGTTAGGCCCGGGCTTGAATGCTCTCGCGAGATGTTATTAATACAAATATTCGTGGATACAAGTATTAATGTGAGAAATCTAAATACAATGAGTGTAAAAAGACTCTGTTAATCCGGCTCTTGAGCGAAGCTCGGTGTTCTTCGTCCCTGCCGGTAATCTGCTCGAGGAGAAAGGCCGGGAGAAGTAAGACCGAATGATAGTTGTTGCCAAGAGTTGGAGATTAGCCAAGTGCTTGAGGTTTGCTTCTGTATAGTGTGAAATCCGAAGGGAGTTGAAGAAGTGTCCAAGTGCAGGGTGCCTTGCTTATATAGGGGCAATGGGTCACATCTGTAGTGGCCGATCGCCTGCCGGCTAATATAATAAGGTGCCGATCGCCCGCCGGCCAATATAATAATGTGCCGATCTCCTGGGCTGTCGGGCTAAAGTCCAAGGAAGAGGCTGCCACAGCTGGGCGGTCCAGTAAGGGGCCAACACGCGTCCGGAGTCGGGCCAACATGCGCCCTACCGACAAGCTTGCGGCTTGTCGGCTGGTGGAGAGAATCTGCCAGACTGTGGTCAATGGCCCGAGATTCGCGGATCTTGTCTCGGTCATTGCACGTGGTGTCAGTCTCAAGGTTCGGCCTTCGCCGACTGGATGGCCATCGGTGGAGATCGATATGAGGCGGTCGTCTCTAGCTGATCATCCGAGGTCGCCATCGGCCAGTGGATGGAGGTCGCCAATGATCGGTCACCAAGTGTAGGTCGCCAGGTGCCGAGAGACGGTCGGTCTCCAAGGGTAGGTCGGCAAGTGCCGAAGGATGGTCGTCCGGTTGTCGATCGCCAAGGGTCGGTCGCCGAGTACCGAGAGATAATCGTCCATTAGTAGATCGCCAGGAGTCGGTCGCCGAGTATCGAGAGGCGATCGTATCTGAGGTTGATCGCTCGATACCGGGACTTGTCCTGGGACCTTCGGTTGGTCGATGCGCTTGTCCGTGGGCCGAGGCTCGGTCGCCAGTGTCGCCGATCGGCAGATCCGCATTGCCGCTCAGCGATAACTCGGTCGCCATCCTCTAGTAGGTCGCCCGTCGGAAGGTGTTAATTCTTGACACAACAATTGCCCCCGACTTGCTCCTATGTTGAAGACATGGGGCGAGGTGGTTCTTCTTGCGATCGTGTCCGGATGAGGACGGCGATCCGAGCCGACTTAGGACTCGGACTTGGGCTATCACGGTCGATTGGCTAGCTATCTTTCGGTCTTGTACCGCAAAACAACATTGGCCGATCCCCATGGAAACTTGGTGGTTTCGCTTTGTTTGAGGAATTGTGCACGATCGCGAGATCGATGGACCGACTCCATGACCGTGTCTTGGTGCGCGAAGACATTGAGTGTCTCGTGACTCACTTTATTATGAGGGTCCTCTGTTAGCCGCGCCGCCTCGTATTTAAACGAAGGGCGTGCGGTCTCGATCTAGAGGAGTCTCGCTGGGCGCGTCGGATGAATCAACTCCACGCCCGCGGCTTGTTAGCTCTGCTTCCACCTCGGCCACCCATGGAGATGGCCGACTCGGCGGTGTACGTTGAGACGGGGTTGTGGCATGTGTCCACCGATTAATGTTGAGAGCCCTTAGACTACGCCGGCCTCGTATTTAAACAAAGGGCGGCGATCTCGCCGAAAGGGGACCTTGCATGGCCGGGCGGCCGGTTCCATCGACCGCTGGACCATGGCTTTATGATGTGCGGTGGAGGCGATCTTATGCCTTAGTCCGTCATGTTATGGCCGGATCAGATGGCGATCGTGTCCACCGGTTGCCGATGATGTAGCGATCTGGCGGAAGATCGCGATCGTCGCTCGGTCGATCGCTTTATTCGTAGGTCGATATTGGCGATCGGCGGCGGCTAGTCCTCATTTAAAATGGATCAGAGGCGGATCGAGTCCTCGGCTCGCTGGTAGTAGCGACGGGCCGGGTAGACCGGGAGGTCGCTGACGGCGCCGATCGATCTACTCCTAGCCGAGAAGAAGCCTTTGCACAGACAGAAATTCGCGGCTCTAGCCGGAAGGCTGCAGAGTCGTCGGTAGGGTCTTCGTGAGATGCTGAACATAGGCGAGAAACCCCGAAAACCTCCTAGAACCGCGTAGAGGGCGGTCTCATCGCTACGGGCTCGCCGTTGAGGATGATCACGTCTACCCGGTCGATGTAGTCCGAGTCGGACTCTTCTTCTCCTTGCCTGATCCGCCACATGCGATGGGGACCTTCTGGCCGAGCGGCCCTGGTGGCGAAGTATTCCGTGAAGACGTGCGCCAGCTCGTTAAAGGAGCCAATGGACCGAGGTGGAAATGAGGTGTACCACCGGTGGGCGAGGTCGTCCAGCCGAGGGAACATTCGCACCGGTCGCGTCGATGCCCCACACCCGGTCATGTAGATGTTGAACTTGTGAAGGTGTGTTTGGGGATCCGATCGCCCGGTACACGGTGTCCGAGGAGGAACGATCTTGTCTTTGCCGCACCGGGCGAGCTCGATGTCGATCGCGGCGGCTCGCTGGGCGCGGCGATCGTCACGGCGCCGCCCGAATCGCAGGAGCGCCTTCACGTCGTCGATCGACGCGTTGCATTGCAATCGCGCGCGGCTCTTGCTATGGATCGTCTTTGGGAGCGGGGCCGAGGCGATCGTGTACCGACCTCCGACCCCACCGCCGCCGACTCGAATCGGGCGGCGGGAGCCAGTGGCTGGATCGCCTTGTGGGAGCCGGGTAGGCCGAGCTCCCGGTGACGGACACCAACTCCGTCGTCTCGTAGCCGGGCCGGACCGCCTTGGCCGCTGTTGGAGTCACCGCCAGTGCGATCGAAGACAGAGGTGCCTGGCCGCGAGCGCCTCTTCTTGCGGCGAGAGCCTCCTGGCGCTCGCTCGGCCAAGAGTGCCTTGAGCTTCCGCTTGATCTTCCGGCGGAGACCGAGGGGTGATAGCCGGAGGCGCGTCGAGAGCACTCCGTCGCTCCCGAAGGACGCTATGGCCTCTTCGATCCGTTCATTGTTCGAATCGATCGAGCGAGAGGCTCGGCCGCCTTCCCGGACGGGGTCGAGCGTCTCGATCATGGCGGCTACCTTCCACCATCGGCCGCGCTCGGACCGGGACGGAACAGGGGTCCGCCGGCCAGTGGCCGCTTTCTTCGACGCGGAGGCTAAGACATGTTTTCGAAGGATTTCTTTGAAGTGCGGTAAGTGTCACTTCAGTATCTCGCCCGAGAACAGTGAGTGTTCTTCGGGACGGTAGGTATAAAAAATCGAGGGTTGGATGCCCTTCCTCTAGCGCCAATTGTTGTTGCCCAAAATATTTATCCGAAGATTAATACTGCTGGAAGACGGACAACAAACAACAATTGCGGGAGCACTTCCGAGAGAAGATAAATAATACAAGATTTGCCGGGTTTGTTAGGCCCGGGCTTGAATGCTCTCGCGAGATGTTATTAATACAAATATTCGTGGATACAAGTATTAATGTGAGAAATCTAAATACAATGAGTGTAAAATGACTCTGTTAATCCGGCTCTTGAGCGAAGCTCGGTGTTCTTCGTCCCTGCCGGTAATCTGCTCGAGGAGAAAGGCCGGGAGAAGTAAGACCGAATGATAGCTGTTGCCAAGAGTTGGAGATTAGCCAAGTGCTTGAGGTTTGCTTCTGTATAGTGTGAAATCCGAAGGGAGTTGAAGAAGTGTCCAAGTGCAGGGTGCCTTGCTTATATAGGGGCAGCCGGGTCCTGTCCTGTAGTGGCCGATCGCCTGCCGGATAATATAATAAGGTGCCGATCGCCCGCCGGCCAATATAATAATGTGCCGATCTCCTGGGCTGTCGGGCTAAAGTCCAAGGAAGAGGCTGCCACAGCTGGGCGGTCCAGTAAGGGGCCAACACGCGTCCGGAGTCAGTCAACATGCGACCCTACTGACAAGCTTTCGGCGGCTTGTCGGCTGGTGGAGAGAATCTGCCACACTGTGGTCAATGGCCCGAGATTCGCGGATCTTTTCTCGGTCCTTGCATGTGGTGTCAGTCTCAAGGTTCGGCCTTCGCCGACTGGATGGCCATCGGTGGAGATCGATATGAGGCGGTCGTCTCTAGCTGATCATCCGAGGTCGCCATCGGCCAGTGGATGGAGGTCGCCAATGATCGGTCACCAAGTGTAGGTCGCCAGGTGCCGAGAGACGGTCGGTCTCCAAGGGTAGGTCGGCAAGTGCCGAAGGATGGTCGTCCGGTTGTCGATCGCCAAGGGTCGGTCGCCGAGTACCGAGAGATGATCGTCCATTAGTAGATCGCCAGAGTTTGGCCGCCGAGTATCGAGAGGCGATCGTATTCGAGGTTGATCGCTCGATACCGGGACTTGTCCTGGGACCTTCGGTTGGTCGATGCGGCTTGTCCATTGGCCGAGGCTCGGCCGCTGTGTCGCTGATCGGCAGATCCGCCTTGGCCGCTCGGAAGTAACTCGGTCGCCAGTCCTCCTAGTAGGTCGCCTGTCGGAAGGTGTTAATTCTTGACACAACAGATATGAACTCAATAACTTCATGAATTTGTTGTCAAACAACATGGCTCCATGGTGGTATCACCCTCAGCCGCGGAAGGAAATGAGAAGAAGGAGAAAAATGGCCAAAAACCCGTGTGCAGGACCATAAATAAGTGCCGCACGCGGCCGCGGAGTGTGCCGCGCACAGCCCAAAAATGGCTCCTGGTCGGCGGTGCAGCGGCCACCGGGCAGCCGCGGCACTGCATACGGTTGGCCGAAAATGCCACAGAGTGTGCCGCGCCCGCTAGCATGTGCCGCGGCCCTACGGCGGCTGCTCGGCCGGAAGCCGCCGATCACCGCGACCGTGACTCGGCGAAGCTGCGAGCACTACCGCCGTGACTCGGCGATCTGCCCTGGGCCCAGATTGCCGGCCATGACTCACGGCCAACTCCGACGGCCCGAACGACCCCAAACCCGAACCTAAATATGAATCGATGATACTACACGACGTACTCGCAAAGACGAATCTAAGAGCTAAGAGAACACACATTCCGACCACCCGAAGGCTCGAATTCAACAACGAAGTAATTACCCAAAACTTTGGGAAATTACGAAAATGGCCCAAAACGTCCAAAATCACGATACGCGATCGAAACACCAAACCAAAGCTTGCAACATGAATAATAACATTAAATGAACTTACGAGAAACTCAAACAACAGCTGACGAGATTCGCAAGAATCGAACTCAAGTGCGAAAAGTCGCTAAAAAGCTCGGAACTCAACAAAACGATACGAAACAAACTCGGATGACAAAAAGTGCAGAATTAATCATTCTCGAAATGACGAAGCGGTCATGAGCGAGTCGTCAAAACGGACTCCGCCGAAAAAGAAATTTACCGAAAATCGAAAATGCGGATATTACATTCTACCCTCCTAAAAGAAGTTTCGTCCGAAACTTAAAATAAGTAGGGAGAAGCAATATCCCCGCCAGGAGAACTCGTCGAGATACGCAAAAACCGAAAACTCGCGCCCGACGGCGAAACGCCGCAAGAAACGCAAGGAGACATACGACGTGAAAACACGCTCATGACGACCAACACAACGTTGCCGTTAGGAATATAATAAAACCAACAAATGACAAGCGTCATCAAATGGATAATATAGTCAAGTCAATTATCCGAACAATCACAAAACACAACGAACGAAAATCAATATGATTGGCCACCCAACGGTACATCAATCAAAACGCAAGCCAATCGCCGAACAAATACGAATTCCACCGCCAAGGGTTGGAAGATCGAAACGAGACTAATTTCCCGAACTTAAGAAAATTAGGAAGGAGCACGAATGCTCAACAATCACGAAACGAGGACAAAAACCGAACAAACAAACGACCGAGACAACAAAATCGAACAATCATGTCCGAACCACGAAGGATAATAAAATTCAAACAACAACTCCCGTGATGATCCGTGGGAACTACAAGACATGCATTCCCATAAGATCCACCTAATGGGAATAGCGATTGAAAAGTCACAATGACAAACGAGTTATTCAAACAATACCACACTTGTTCGATCAACAAAAGCAAGGGGCGTGACAAGCTCAAATGCCAACAAACATAATGACTCGACAAAGTCGAAACACAGAGTTCCAAATCCGATCCACTTCGAATAAAGGAACTAATAGATCCATATGATGTCACTTAGAACAAGGTTCACAAGAATCGAACCGAACTCGAAAAAATCACAAATGATAACCAGATCAACCCACAACAAGATCACGATTCGTTCGGACGATGAAACCGAAATACGAACAAGTCTGAAAGTATCAACGAATACGAGCGAGTCGAAAGAATGGAGAAAGAGAAAATACAGAAGTCAAAATAGTACGGGTATTACCTCCGACCTCATCCACGAAACTCACAAAAACAGGAGCAAGGTAACAAGACATTAAACAACCGACACATAACAGAACGATCACCGATGCACACGGCCATACCAACCCAAGCTCTAACAGCTCGCACATGCGCAACAACGCAGAAATCACCACGGGGCGACAATATTCAACACCAACATCCCGCCTCTCACAAGGGACTAACACAACAAATGTGTGGAAAACGACTCAACGCTCACACCGCCAATTCGGTCATACTCGGGAGCAAACATCAAAATGACAACGCGAACATCATACATACATACCAAATTTCTCAAACGGAATGGATAGGTTTTAAAAACGAAAACCTCATTTTGAAAATAATTTAGAAGAACACCGGTTGATCTTGAGTATCACCTTTCAAAAAGTACAAACGTGAAACATTGTTATTGAGACTTTGAAAACCATCATGCACTTGGTAAAAATGAGGACATCTTCTTTTAGCGAAAGACTTTCAGAAATATTCGACCCTCGGGTTTAAGTATAAGTGTTTCTAAACATCGAAAATATCTCAAAATACTTTTGGTCCTCAATTGGAATTTTTTTTTTTGAAATATATTGCGGCACGAGAAAGCACCTCGAAAACACCGCAAGAAAATAATTCGTTTTAAAAGTACGTCTCGAAATTTAATTTTCTAAGATACTCAAGGTTTTCAAAAATCCAATAGGCTAGAATGCCCAAAACTCACACATATCGACGTTCACTAAAACAACTCCTAGTACACGCATCAAAACGTTTAAAACCAAGACAATACATGTCTTTAAACGGAAATAAACGAAAAAAAAAAATACCACATTTAGAACAAACCAATGACCCCATTCGAGGCCTCTAAGGACCCTCCCGCACTGGCTAGTGAACAAGTCGAACTCGTATAAGCACAAAGCCTCCACAAGAGAACTTGTAAGACGTGCAAATCGATTCGAAAATCATCAACAACGGACAAAAACAACAATAAAAAGACATCACAAGCGACGACACTCCTCGTATAAATCAAATACGAGAGTCGACTAAATACATATCGTGAAATCAAAATCCACATAAGGATTCCATCTCTTAACAAATAATCATAAAAATAGCTCGTGTCACACGAGGCACAACACAAAGAAGGGAGACTTACTTCCACAGGTCGCACGAAGATGATGATCGCCCCACGATACTAATCACGACCAACAAACTCAAACGACGCGTCGCGACACGACTCAGTCAGACAAAATCTGACAATACAAGACTCAACAACACATAACTCGACCCGACAGCCTAGGTTTCCTCAACCTAAGCTGTGATACCATTTATGTAACACCCCCAATCCACTCAGGGATATTATGTAACACTCCAAACTAGGCGGATATTACAGTGCCGTGGACCCCGACTGGGACCCACCAGGCGAATGAAAAAGGATGAATTACACAGGGTAAATGTAGTACCGAACCACATTACAACATTAATTACTCCGATTAGGAGTTTCATACAACACACCCAGGATAAAATAGAATACATGTGTATCTTATGTGACGATAAAATACACAACACTGAATGAAACGAGTATTCAAACGGAATGTCTGCAGCGGAATAAATAAAGGAAACATAAATGACTGAATAAGTGATCAATGCATCGGGGCCCTTCTAGTATCATTGGGACTCTCGCCGTCAACGTGCTCTCCCGTGCCTTTGCCTTGCCATGACACGAGAAACAAATATCCCCAAACGGGGTCAGTTATACTGAACAACAATGCTCAATGGTTGAAAATACACAATCATGATATATATCCAAGTTATGAATTATCCTTAGTTATGAATTACGTCAAGAGGGGTATCATAGTACGCCCGTAGTGTTCGTGCAAGTGTACAAGACGAATGACCGACACACCCGCCCTGTACCTAATTAGTCTCACGAGGTAACTGCTACCGTGTGCACACCCAATGCATCACTCCCAATACATGGCCATAACGTGCCCGACTAAAAATTCCACACATCCGCACCCGCCACGCAATATGAACCCGTAAGGTCATATGAACAAGAATGACCGTATCGAATATCAATGAATAAATATTAATCACAAAGTCAAGAATGACTCACCGAGATGAGAGTAATAATGAAGTGATTGATAGTTTCAATGGAATGATTGGAACCGCCGTTCCCGTTAATGAAGTGATTATTCAACAATTACAAGTCTCAATATGATTAATACAATGATGAATGAGTTATGATTATGAATGATCAACAACAAAAGGAATGAATATCCTTTTAACCGAGTAAGAATTAACTTACACAATACCGGTGACAATTATCCTTCCACGAACGACGTCCTAATTGAGATATCGGTCGCTCGAACAATCTTGAATTATACAATATCCAACAACCCATTCAATATACGAATCAAACACGAATATAACGAACTCAAAACGTCGATACGATTAAACTAAATTTATTGGGGCATTATATCGAATACGTTGTGGCCAAACTCCGATTGTTTACAATCAAACCTCAATATACCAATATCAAATCCCCCAATAAGTGTTTTAAACCAACAAAACATCTCCAATACGATCAATGATCCGTTATGAATATCCAAAAACGTGATTATAACAACAATTAGTCGAAAATCCCCAAATCCAACTCGATATTCAAAGTGTTCTTGAATAATCTCTCAATAATCCAATGAATCCTTATACAAACTCATAATCATATACATATCCCTTCATATAACATGATTATAACGTCCAAAACATCATATCTCAACACAAAAATCGAAATCCAAGGTGTTGAAGAATATTACCTTTGAAGATCCAAGTACTTTAATCCGAAGAACACGCGTTAGATCGATTATCCTAAGCTTCACGATCGAAAGGAGATGAAGAAAATCAAACACTCAAATGATTTGTGAAGGAAAACCCTCCCTCAAGCTCTCTCTCTCTCTCGGTTGTAGGTGAAGAAAAGGGAAAGAAATGAGCCAAATGCTCAAAAACGAATTTATAGGGCCGATTACTGCCGACACGGCCTGCGGCCGATCGGCACGGTCGTGTCGCATACCGCCGACAGGACTCGACCGTGTCTCGCTTGACACGGTCGCGCGCGCGAGGGCCTTCCGATAGTGACCCGTCCGACGCCGACAAGATGACTCGACCGTGTCCCGGGACACGGCCGCGTCTGGCGATCGGTTTTGGCTTATCCGGAAGAGTTCGACGGCCGTGCCAAACGACACGGCCGAGTCTGCGGCAGATACTTCAGCATTTCCGACGAGTACGGCACGGGCCGTCGGACGACACGACCGAGTCCGTCGGCGTGATCGCCAAAAGTCAAAAATGAGCGGGTGAGCTAAAACGACCATAACTCTCTCGTCAGGACTATTGACTCACCGTTTGAACCATTGGAAAGCTAACTCGATGCTCTATAATATTGCAAGATTTAGAATTTTTGGAGTTACCAAAAATTAATGGTGATCTAACAAAGTCGAACTCATATGAGGAAAGTTGAAACAATGAACAATAACGATACACAACTCGAAGTTTTTCCGAGCGGTGAACACGGTGAATGAACATGATTGATGAATGATTATAATTGAGTGAAAATACACCGAGTGACAATTACAGATCGATAATTCTTGAATGAAAATGAATGAATTACAACCGGGTATTACATACACCCCCCCTTAAAAGAGTTTCGTCCCCGAAACTAAGGGTCAAACAACTCGGGATAACTCTCCCACATACTATCCTCGGTTTCCCAAGTAGCCTCTTCGACTCCGTGTCTGGACCACTGAATCTTGACCAAAGGAATCGACTTATTTCTCAACTGTTTGATTCGCCGCTCTAAGACTCGTATAGGACGCTCCTCATATGAATGGTCGTCGACGATCTCGATTTCGTCGAACTGCAGTATGTGACTCGGGTCGGCAACATACTTTCGCAACTGAGAGACATGAAACACATTATGAATTCGGCTCAAAGCCGGAGGTAAAGCCAATCGATAAGCTAACTCGCCTACTCGATCCAAAATTTCAAACGGTCCAATGAATCTCGGACTCAACTTTCCCCGTTTTCCGAAACGGAAAATACCTCGACTTGGGGATACCTTGACCAAAACGTGGTCACCCGTCTCGAACTCTAGTGGTCGACGACGATTATCTGCATATGATTTCTGTCGACTCTGAGCTGTCAACATACGACTCTTGATCAAAGCTATCTTCTCCCGGGCGGCTATAAGCATATCGGGCTCGGTGCCGATTGATTCTGACAAGTCATCCCAACACAAAGGAGATCGACAACGACGACCGTACAAGGCCTCGTAAGGTGCCATCTTAATGGAAGCATGCCAACTATTATTATACGTGAACTCGATCAACGGTAGTTGGGCTTCCCAATCGTCCTTCCAATCGAGGACGCAAGCTCTCAACATGTCCTCTAATGTCTGAATAGTCCTCTCTGATTGTCCGTCGGACTGAGGATGAAAGGCAATCGAGATTAAGCCGAGTTCCCATAGCACGATGAATCGATTTCCAAAAATGTGACACAAACCGTCCGTCACGATCGGAAACGATACTTTTAGAGTACCGTGCGCCTCACTATCTCTTTGATGAATAATCGGGCAAGTCTCTCGGGACCCCAAGTATCCTTAATCTCAAGAAAATGAGCTGATTTAGTTAAGCGGTCCACAATCGCCGTATCGTATTCATGCCACGACGACTGTCGGCAAGCTCGTGATGAAATCCATAGAAATGTCTTCCCACTTCCATTCGGGAATAGGAAGAGGTTTCAAAGATACCCGTCGGCCGATGTTCAATCTTAACTTGTTGTGAGTTAAGCATCTCGAAACAAATTCTGCGACTTCTCGCTTCATATTACTCCACCAAGAATTTTGTTTCAAGTCCTTGTACATCTTCTTGGACCGGATGAACAGAATAAGGGGTAGCATGAGCTTCTCTCAAAATAGAGTTTTTCAACTCGTCATTCGCCGGTACGCACAACCGGTTCTTAAACCTCAAAAGTCCATCCTCGTGGATCACGAATCCAGGGGCTTTCCCCTGAGCCACATCCTCACGAATGCGCAACAATGCTGGGTCTGAACCCTGATTCTCCCTGATTGCATCCTCAAGAGATGATGAAATCTCTAACATACAAAGCTGTCCCTGAACTCGCTGAATCCAGACCTCGATCTCGGGTCTAAGGAATTCCTGTTGGAGCTCCTTCTGAATTGTTAAACGAGCAAGCATCTGCTCCTGAACGGACTTACGACTCAAGGCGTCGGCGACAACGTTTGCCTTCCCCGGGTGGTAAAGGATCTCGATATCATAATCTTTGATTAATTCCAACCACCGTCTCTGTCGCATAAATATATACTTCAAACTCTTATGATCGGTGAAAATCTGACAGGTGACGCCATATAGGTAATGACGCCAGATTTTCAAAGCGAACACCACGGCTGCTAGCTCCAGATCGTGAGTCGGATAATTAACCTCGTAAGGTCTCAATTGCCGTGAAGCATAAGCAATAACCTTCCCATTCTGCATGAGTACACATCCGAGACCCTGTCCGGACGCATTACTATAAACCACAAATCCCTCCGTCCCCTGCGGTAAGGAAAGTACAGGTGCTGACATTAACCGGCTCTTGAGTTCCTCAAAACTCCGTTGACACGCGTCGGACCACGTGTATCTCTTATCCTTCCGCAAAAGGTTCGTCAAGGGTTGAGCGATTTTAGAAAATCCCTCCACAAATCGCCGATAATAGCCCGCTAATCCGAGAAAACTTCGATCTCCTTAACATTCTTCTGAGGTAACCGGGCCTCGGATAGCCTCCGTCTTCTGAGGGTCGACACGAACTCCGTCCGATGAAATTACATGTCCGAGAAAAGTCACTTCGGGCATCCAGAACTCACATTTGGAAAACTTTTCATAGAGTTGCTCTCGTCTCAACACGTCGAGAACCTGATGAAGATGAATCTCGTGTTCCTCTCGGTTACGAGAATAAATCAAAATGTCGTTGATGAAGACAACAACAAACCGATCCAAAAAGTCGATGAAGACCCGATTCATTAGCTCCATGAATACCGCAGGTGCATTAGTTAGCCCGAACGGCATAACTACGAACTCATAATGACCATAGCGTGTTCGAAACGCCGTCCTCGCGATATCCGACTCTCGAATCCGCAGCTGATGATATCCAGATCTTAAGTCGATCTTGGAAAATACTGAAGCTCCCTGAAGTTGATCCAAAAGGTCATCGATACGGGGTAAAGGATACTTATTCTTGATCGTCACCCGCTCAATTCCCTAATCAATACACAAGCGAAAAGAACCATCCTTCTTTTTGACAACAAAGATCGTGCTCCCACTGGGACGCACTAGGTCGATATAACCTTTCTCGAACAATTCCTCAAGTTGATTCTTCAACTCCCGCATTTTGGTCGGGCCATCCAGACGGTGCCTTCGATATCGGAGACGTACTGTGCTCCAACTCAATCGTGAATTCCACATCTCTCTGTGGAGGCAAACCAGTAACTCGTCTGAAAAACATCGGCATATTCCCTTACTACCTAATATCCGTCAACATTATTGGTGACTTCTCGGTTTGGTCATATAGCACCAATAACCAACACATCCCCGATTGAGTAACCTCACCGCTTTCATCAAATTAATGACCTTACGTAATGTAGGATTACCTCCCTGAAACACACATTCGACCCCATCGTCTGAAATGATAGTGATCATACGCTTACGGACACTAATGATGGCATCATGACGATCCATCCTATCAATACCCAAGATGACGTCGTCTCTCGTAAAATCTACCACGATAAGGTCCGCTGGCCATACACGACCATGAAACTGAATCGGACAATCCTGAATCTCCCGATTACCGATAATTCGTCTACCATCAGGTAGACCAATGACATAAGGCTCACAACTAGTAGCACTACCCAGAAGTAGTCTACTCAAACATGACTCGGAAATGAATGAATGCGATGCACCATTATCAAAAAGGGTACACACAGGTTGAGATAGAATATCGAGTGTACCTGAGATCATTCGAGCCTCGGGATCATCGGTCTTCTTCATCTCATAAATCCGGGGTTTGCTAGTCCCAAGACTGGACGCTCCGTCACGACTATGCTCCACCTTTAGTCGCTCCCGCTGCTTTAAACGACGCCGATTGAGTGGCTCGATTCGAACGGCTGATCGCTTCGGGGCCCGAGATGACGCTGGAGTAGGTTTGGAGTCCCTACGGCAAAAACGGGCCTTATGCCCAACAATTCCACGCTTATGACACGTGATGCATCGTCTCGGACACTTGGTGCCGACATGACCAAGATCCCCACGCTATAACGATGATGGCCGAATCGCCGCTCGTGATCGAGATTCCGCGTTTAGACGTCACAGAGGTCGCTCGTAAAAGCAGAGCCCGCACGAGGTTTCTTGAAGGTTGTCTCACCGCCTTGGATCGATTACGATTCTTCGATTTCTTGCTAGCGCACGAAGGTTGCCGCTTAGCAATTTCTTTAGCAAGAAGCTCATAGTAAGAGCTTTCAATGAATTCGCCAACGTGGTGCAATTATGATTAAGCAATTGTAATCTCATACGGGATTTCCTCTTCTTGAAATACTTAATCTTATCCGCCTCGGAATGAATGATAGATGAGGCGAACGGAAGAAGTTCCCGAAATTTCTACAATGGCGAGAACATCCTCGTCTGTTGAGGGCCTGGGGTGAGTAATTCTGACGCCTTGGCCTCTCCGAGTGGGGCCGGATAATATCTCTCCATCATGAGAGTCTTGAATCGCTCCCAAGTACATGATCCTTCGGTGGGCTTCAACGACAACCACCAAGAATGTGCGCTCTTACCTGTAGTAAGCCGCAACAAACTTTGTGTCCTTCGACACTCTACCATAGCAAACAACTTCGAAATGCTCGAGCCAATGAATAATATCCGCTGCCGACGAGCCCTCAAAAGTAGGTGGCCTCGGCGAGAGATGTCGCCGATGATATTGCTCACATTCCTCTCTTGCCTCCGAGGTGGCGGCGAGGAGCTCGTTGATTTTGATTGACCGAGTTATGCATCGTCCGCATCACCGTGTCATCACGGGTCATTTGGGCCATCATGCCCCGCATAAAAGCGAGTGGGTCAACCCGAACACCTTCTCGACCGAGCGGTGTCCCGAGTACGACTCACGATAGAGAATGATCACGTCTGTGTGAATGAGTAGCAGCCGCCGCTAGATGAATTGCATTATTCCTCGCATTCGCACGTGTATTCACACGAGCTCTCGGATTCGCCCGCTCCACGGCCTCGTCCTCCACGTCCTCTTCTTGCCCTTTCCATACTGAAGGAGGAAAGTCGCATAATGATTACATTTCCCGCATAATTATCACGTTATGATTATGTCATGAGATGATGAAAATGAGTATACATGTTCTAACTTAGTGATTATATGAATGATTTACTGAAGTGACATGATTATCTGATAAAATTCTTGAAATGATTATCTTGAATAACTTAATAAGATTGATAATATGGCCATCCAGGTCGACAACTGAGTAATGAAATGAATTGAGTGATTAATGAGTTAATATGATCGTCCTGATCATTAACTGAGTATTGAAATGAATTAAGTGATTAATGAGTTAATATGATCTTCCTGATCACAATGAATGATGATGTTTGAGGATTGTTAATTGATGAATGATGAATGAATGACTATTGCCAGAAATTATACCATGGCGTTAGAAATCTTACAGTTCTTTCGGTCTGATTGGCTCGGCATTTGCACAGGTCACACGTGACACGAAAGTCCAATGATACTAGTCTGATGACGATGACTTCAAATGAGACATGACTCGGAAGGTAGTATTCAAAACCACGATCCGATACCAACTCTGTAACACCCCAAACTAGGCGGATATTACAGTGCCGTGGACCCCGACTGGGACCCACGAGGCGAATGAAAAAGGATGAATTACACAGGGTAAATGTAGTACCGAACCACATTACAACATCAATTACTCCGATTAGGAGTTTCATACAACACACCCAGGATAAAATAGAATACATGTGTATCTTATGTGACGATAAAATACACAACACTGAATGAAACGAGTATTCAAACGGAATGTCTCAATGGAATAAATAAAGGAAACATAAATGATGAATAAGTGATCGAATGCATCGGGGCCCCCTTCTAGTATCATTGGGACTCGCCGTCTCGTAACACCCCCAAAACCGTATGGGAATATTACACGCCGTAGACCCTTCCACAAGGATCTACCAAAGCAAACATCCATAAACGACTAAATGCTTGCCGGCCAGTGGTCAAACAATATAATAATACTGCACTGCTAAGGTCACTTACACATAAACACACACCGATGAGGTCACACAACTCTATCAATGTAATCGACTAACAACATTGCCCACCAGGGGTCGAAACACAATACAGCGGAAGACTGAATGAACTCTAACAATACAACCAAACTCTACCAACTCTCGACTCTTGATTAGTATCGCAGCTCGTCATCCTCTTGTACCAATCCTGTGATCGCCCCCGAACTGCATGTACCTGGACGCAAAACAGACATCCACCCCCCGAATACTCGGGGGTTAGTAAAACTCTACTGTTTTACTAGTGCAAGTATCAAACCATACGAAATGTAACAAGCAAATAGCAACTACGAGTTTAATACGGAAATCAATTATCAAAATGTTCCCGAGAAGTTTTAGAATTTCGAACTCAAATAAGAGATATTTGAAAAGGAACACATCATCTCGGGGATTTTTAAAGCAGAAATTCTTTTGGACCTCGAGTCCCAATTTAAAAAAAACCTTTTCGTAAACATTAGGGCCTTAGCCCGATTCTCGTTTCAAAGCATACTAAATAATATATCATTATGAGTCCGAGATCCATATTTAAAATGTTACCCGAACAATCACTGCTACACGATCATTGTTCGTACACATAATGTACCGAACTCCGGAGGCCTCGACGGACCTTACCCGGACCACACACACTGTTCGTACACATCATGTACCGAACTCCGGAGGCCTCAACGGACCCTACCCGGCCACTATAACACCCCCAGATTTAACCGGAAATATTACAGCGCCGTGGGCCCCGAGAAGGAACCCACAAGGCTAAAAGAAATTTTCGCAAATATTTACAAATGCCCAAGAGGCCAACGACGGTACTATCTTTAAAAAATGCATAAAGACATAAAATCCATTTATCAAAAACCGTCGTAAAATTTATTTGAAATCGCAAGGCCCAACAACCGATACTCAAAAGTTTAGAAAACGATTTCCAAATTAACCTCAGTTACTAGATACCAAAAGAGCGTCTCAAAATACTCACGCAGCGGAAAAAGACCAACCAAAAGAATACTCTAGCAATGGAATACAAGAACCAATCAAGAAACTCAATGCACGTAACATGTCCTATCCAAGATACTCCGGGAAGCTCATCTATTCACGACAGCTACAAGATCGATACTCCTTGAAGCTAAAAAGAAATCCCACTACTGGGTCAGCCATAATATCCAACAATGATAACCGTCAAAAAACATCAATAATTACATACCAACGAGAATACAACATAAGAATACGACCAACGTAATCTTACCGCCATAACTTTACTTACTCAAGTAATTCTCATCAGAATAACCATTATCACATTTCACAACCTGTACTCGATTAACCAATAAACTCGAACATAATATCCGTATTGTACCTCAAACAATACTCAAGATCCTCAAACTATCGAACCAACTCACGATACGGAAATCTACCATATCGACCAATACGATCCATCGAATAATATCATCAAATCCCAAGACGATAACCGATTGTCCACCAAAGACAAGACCAAAGAAAATATGGAACATACCTCGAGATATGATGTGCCACGATAATCATATCGATCTAATCCGATATCGAAACAATGCAATGCGACAAGGTCCTAACACAAGACCTACAAATGCATACTCATATGACAACGTCAATATGCTCAAAACAATAACAACTATGTATACTCAATGGAAATCCCATGATCCAGCGCCTCAAAGATAGATCCCAAGATGATCCTACAAGATCAACACGAGGTGGATAACCAACAATATACATATGCACAACAATAACACAATACTGGGTAATCCAACGATCCAGCTTCTCAAAGATAGATCCCAAGATGATCCGTCGGACCAACACGAGGTGGAAAAACCCGTCCCAATGATCCGGGCCTCAAGATAGATCCCAAGATGATCCCGTCGGACCAACACGAGGTGGACATCCGATCCAGGCCCTCAAGATAGATCGCGCGATCTCATCGGATCAACACAACATAAACAACACAATATGCATACACATATGCAAAACAATATGTTCATCATCATGAACAACGCAACATGAACGACAATATGACAAATTAATTAAGACGACCTCATGTTCGACAACATGAATGATAATACGCATGATCAAATCACTAACTCTAACTGAATCGATATAAGATACTTGCCCGAGTCCTTCGGGAGAAATCTCGATGTCCAATCATCATCGACGATTATCCTCAATGCTCGGCGATCCAAACGAACAATGAACTATAGATACTCATATCCTCGTCTTTACCATAATGTAACCTTGATACTCGAACATACCAATAACTGAGATAATCATATACATTATGATTTATCTCCCAGAATCGAAAGAACGATATGCGATCCGAATACCCAGAGTTCACAATAATAATCATCGCTATATGCATTATAAACGAAATGAAACTGAAACCATTCATTAAATATTATAACTGAGCAAGTAATAACTTGCCTCGATACCGATGAAGCTGTTACCAATTCCATTGCCGTCATCTACAAGTCCCTCGGTCCCGACCAAAGCAATTCACGAACAAACTCGAGCTCGACCGCAACACACGGTTGTAATCACCGATCAATATTCTAAACCTATTACAGTAATCGATAGACAACAAGTTTGATAACAATCAACAATCGATAAAACCAATTCACAAACCCAACGGCTCGACAATATCTCGATTAAACACTAGTCGAATCAATCTTACTCAAACCAGCACGAATTTACAACCACAACACGAAAATACTGCACTTTCTGGCTTCTTAGCGCACGTTAATCACCTAACGTAGCGTGCGCTAAGTTGCTCCCATTAGCGCGCCAGCAAGAACGTAGCGTGCGCTAATGCCGATGATGCATGTTTTTCGATACCGATCAACTTATGGCGATTTCAAGAACACTAAGTGATTCGAATCATGTTCAAAGCTATCAAAACAACGAAATCCGATATCCTTTAACATATAAACAATCATCCAACTTATAATCCAAGTTCTATATCCATATATCATCTTCCTTAATATTAATACACGAAACGTCAAGAACGTAACCACACTTCCTTAATCTTCCATTACAAAGAGTAATCATCTACAATAACATCAACATCCGAAACTGAGGAGAAGGATTAATCCACTTATCTCAAGAAAACGAACGACACAATCTAAATCACAAGAATCATATTAATATCATCATACTCCTTAATCCATCTCATAATCATGCTTGTCAAACTTGTTTATGTAATAATCATCAACATTCAATCCAAAACGAAATCCAAAGATGAAGAGTGATTACCTTTATGAAGGAATGGATTGATTTCCAAGGTTGAATCCATTTCCAAGAATCACCAATGATTTCAAGAACAAAGCTTTAATCCATAATTTCCATCTTTAATCTTGTTAAAGATCACCACCTCACCGTGCTTGGGAACCTCAAGAACCTCCCAAAGCTCTCTCTATCGATCGAAAGTGAAAGAATGGACGAAATGCTTCATAATACCCGTCTGTCCCTTATATAGATCGCATTACTAGCGTGCGCTAACATCTCATGTTTAGCGTGCGCTAAGGCTTTAGCGTGCGCTAATCGACCTTTGTTAGCGTGCGCTATCGTAGTCCGAGACTACCGCCTCGCCGTACATGAGCTTACGCACGTAATGCCCATGCATTAGCGTACGTAATTTACACTCTCTAGCGTACGCAAGTCCTTGCGTTAGCGTGGCGCTAACATCGATTGACTCGTTTGTCTCGTATGCTCCGAACACGGTCCACACGCCGACGCCTCGACTAGATAAGATTCTTTTGTCCAATATACGATGCGGCGCTAATCAACATGCATTAACGTGCGCTAACACTACATTACAACATCCGTTGACTTATCGTAACGTGCGCCAAAGCAATGGTCCACACGCAGATTCCTTCCGATTCATGCGCACTAGCGTACGCTAACCTATAAACGTAGCGCGCTAATCCCGCACGATAGCGCGTTATGCATGAATATCGGCGTGAGCTAATAAGGCTATACTTAGCCATTTTCACTATTCTTGTCCAACGTCTCAACATACGTAATACGAACATACGGCATACGAATACATATACTTCTTAAATGTAATTGTCAACCAAGTACGATAATTGTACCAATACAGATGTCTCAGTCCTTCATTTATTTTATCCATACCGCATGCATACCACACTGCATAACATAACTCGGATAAAATAATGTTAAATAACAAGAGTAGAATTTTCGGATATTACATACTACACCACTTAAAATAAGTTTCGTCTCGAAACTTGCAATCCGTCATAAAAACAAATAAACCGTTCAACCAAAATATCCCAAAATAATCACGACAACGATGAATCATCATTATTACCGAATAACCAAAATAGCATACTTACATATGGCCAAGTCGACGATCTTCTCGAGATACTAGCAAGTGACTTTACCAAAAGCCTCAACACGCTTGCAATAACAATTCCATAAGTCCCAACCGGATATATTATCGTCGATGAAATAATCTATCCGTGTTAGATCTTGTCCGCTCGATCGCACAATCAAATCCCAATCCCGATACAAATCAATAATACACGATACATCCGTGAAACAACCGCCCAACACAATGGCAACGAATCCCAAATATCAACACAAAATCAACGCCGATGATCACCAAGAATGATCAACCCATAAATTAATCGAGAATATCATTGACATGATGAACTCTAATATGACCAATCCAAAGGTCGAAACGCAATCGAGAATATCATCACCATGATAAGCTCCAACACGGCCAACACGTAACCACTAAAATGATATACGAAAGAATAGCATTCTCAAAACGACAAACCAATCACATACGGTGGATCTCAATAAACACACTGATCGCCGAACATACTCCTCGGCATACGAACAACCAATCATAAACCGACGAACATATCCAATCATACATGGAGTGGGAACGACCACTCAATATCAAAACCCACCAGCATGGGGTCACCCTCCCCAAATCTATACTTACAAAGAAATCATTCAAAATTCACTATGATAAAATCGCGCTAATACCGTACCAATGGAATCACATAACACACATGTCCCGGTTTCACAAAATCCACAGTTCCAAAATTACATCCTGTGCATGAATCTACAACACGCAGCATATCTCTCTCATTCAATAGATCAACCGATCATCCCTGGATAACCAAACTGCCATACTAAAGTTCGAATCTCTTTTCCTCGTACCATACTGATGTCTTATCCAGTTCGTGAATCTCATTCAGAACTTCACCACGATATGCATTATGCATTCAATGCGTATGTACATCAATCACATTTTCAAAACTAGTTTGAAATCATATAATCTTGTCAAGGAGACAAATTTTCGAAAGTTCTTTCAAAAATTTCAAAACTCAAAACATAAATTTTGGTAAGACCACCAAATCAATTCTCGAAAATAAATCGGCTCATTTGGTGCCAAGTATTTGATAACAGCTTCCTTCGAATCCACACGATTTCAAGTTTTAAAATGAAAACTATGCAAATGATTGACCACATCCGTACTCTATATATCAATCCGGCTCACAAATCCCACCGATATTCCATCAGAAACTACACGATAGAATCCAAAATCTCAATGTATAGACTCGACAAAACTCCTTTTTCCACATATGACTCGCAACGTCAACCATTTTTCATCACGGATCACCTCAATTATGCTATGACAATGCCTTGAAACAAATCAACACAACGAAAGACTTCGAGAAGTTTCATTTGAACAAGTAAATCAAAGCTGCGACAGTAAACGAAATAGGTAAATGATTGATAAAGTATTTTACAAGTCTCGGAGTTTTTAAGAAAACAAAAGTCTTTTGAAATATTAGGGTCTCACCGTATCTCGCTCCGCATTACAAGGAGTTTAAAAAGTAGGAAACTCTTTTCGGACCCCAAGTCCCGAGTTATAAAACAATTTCAAAATTTATTGGGTCTCGCCCAAAATCATTTACTAGAAACATCTCAGAAAACATTCATTTTGAAAAGTACCATTTTCAAATGCTCAAAAACAGTTCATATATCTCAAGATGAACTAACATGACTACATGTTCTCCGAACAATCCACAATATTTCTCCCAAATGCAAAACTCCGTTCCAAAACTTAATCGACATATTGATTTCCAAAATCATAACTTCTCAAGATCATCAATCATATCCCAATTCTGTCATCTCATACCGTGAAGCATAATATCTTTCGAATCTCAAAACGTATCAACTTAGAACGGCAATAAATCTCAATGAAATTCAAAATCCAAATACTTACAGATCGTGAAGCCGACGATTCCCGTGATCTTGCACACATGTCTCGACTCAAGAAAATACTCGACACAGATATTTTCAAAACACACATTTTGCAAACTTAGTTCAACTCGAGAACACAACACGGCTCTATCCGAAGAAACACGTTAACACCATTTGAAAAAGTTTATAACAAGACCAGTACTACACTGGCAAATCGCACAATGCATAAGCCCGAGTGAATAACAAAAACTCACGACTCCAATATTTTTCAATCGACAACTCAAATGACGCGACAGAAATACGACCCAACTCGACCCAACTGCCTAGGTTTTCTCAACCTAAGCTCTGATACCATATTCTGTAACACCCTGCATTTAACCTAAATATTACGGCCGTGGGCCCCGAGAAGGAACCCACAAGGCTAAAAGAAATTTTCGCAAATATTTACAAATGCCCAAGAGGCCAACGACGGTACTATCTTTAAAAAATGCATAAAGACATAAAATCCATTTATCAAAAACCGTCGTAAAATTTATTTGAAATCGCAAGGCCCAACAACCGATACTCAAAAGTTTAGAAAACGATTTCCAAATTAACCTCAGTTACTAGATACCAAAAGAGCGTCTCAAAATACTCACGCAGCGGAAAAAGACCAACCAAAAGAATACTCTAGCAGCGGAATACAAGAACCAATCAAGAAACTCAATGCACAGAACATGTCCTAGCCAGTATACTCCGGGAAGCTCATCTCTTCACGACCGCTACAAGCTCGATACTCCAAGAACCTAAAAAGAAATCCCACGACGGGGTCAGCCATAATATCCAACAATGATAACCGTCACAAAACATCAATAATTACATACCAACGAGAATACAACATAAGAATACGACCAACGTAATCTTACCGCCATAACTTTACTTACTCAAGTAATTCTCATCAGAATAACCATTATCACATTTCACAACCTGTACTCGATTAACCAATAAACTCGAACATAATATCTGTATTGTACCTCAAACAATACTCAAGATCCTCAAACTATCAGAACCAACTCACGATACGGAAATCTACCATATCTGACCAATACGATCCATCGAATAATATCATCAAATCCCAAGACGATAACCGATTGTCCACCAAAGACAAGACCAAAGAAAATATGGAACATACCTCGAGATATGATGTGCCACGATAATCATATCACTAATCCGATATCGAACAATGCAATGCGACAAGGTCCTAACACAAGACCTACAAATGCATACTCATATGACAACGTCAATATGCTCAAAAACAATAACAACTATGTATACTCAATGGAAATCCCATGATCCAGCGCCTCAAAGATAGATCCCAAGATGATCCTACAAGATCAACACGAGGTGGATAACCAACAATATACATATGCACAACAATAACACAATACTGGGTAATCCAACGATCCAGCGCCCTCAAAGATAGATCCCAAGATGATCCCCGGACCAACACGAGGTGGAAAACCCGTCCAATGATCCGGCGCCCTCAAGATAGATCCCAAGATGATCCGTCGGACCAACACGAGGTGGACATCCGATCCGGGCCTCAAAGATAGATCGCGCGATCCCATCGGATCAACACAACATAAACAACACAATATGCATACACATATGCAAAACAATATGTTCATCATCATGAACAACGCAACATGAACGACAATATGACAAATCAATTAAGACGACCTCATGTTCGACAACATGAATGATAATACGCATGATCAAATCACTAACTCTAACTGAATCGATATAAGATACTTGCCCGAGTCCTTCGGGAGAAATCTCGATGTCCAATCATCATCGACGATTATCCTCAATGCTCGGCGATCCAAACGAACAATGAACTATAGATACTCATATCCTCGTCTTTACCATAATGTAACCTTGATACTCGAACATACCAATAACTGAGATAATCATATACATTATGATTTATCTCCCAGAATCGAAAGAACGATATGCGATCCGAATACCCAGAGTTCACAATAATAATCATCGTTATATGCATTATAAACGAAATGAAACTGAAACCATTCATTAAATATTATAACTGAGCAAGTAATAACTTGCCTCGATACCGATGAAGCTGTTATCAATTCCATTGCCGTCATCTACAAGTCCCTCGGTCCCGACCAAAGCAATTCACGAACATACTCGAGCTCGACCGCAACACACGGTTGTAATCACCGATCAATATTCTAAACCTATTACAGTAATCGATAGACAACAAGTTTGATAACAATCAACAATCGATAAAACCAATTCACAAACCCAACGGCTCGACAATATCTCGATTAAACACTAGTCGAATCAATCTTACTCAAACCAAAGACGAATTTACAACCACAACACGAAAATATCCGCACTTTCGCTTCTTAGCGCACGTTAATCACCTAACGTAGCGTGCGCTAAGTTGCTCCCATTAGCGCGCTAGCAAGAACGTAGCGTGCGCTAATGCCGATGATGCATGTTTTTCGGGATACCGATCAACTTATGGCGATTTCAAGAACACTAAGTGATTGAATCATGTTCAAAGCTATCAAAACAACGAAATCCGATATCCTTTAACATATAAACAATCATCCAACTTATAATCCAAGTTCTATATCCATATATCATCTTCCTTAATATTAATACACGAAACGTCAAGAACGTAACCACACTTCCTTAATCTTCCATTACAAAGAGTAATCATCTACAATAACATCAACATCCGAAATCGAGGAGAAGGATTAATCCACTTATCTCAAGAAAACGAACGACACAATCTAAATCACAAGAATCATATTAATATCATCATACTCCTTAATCCATCTCATAATCATGCTTGTCAAACTTGTTTATGTAATAATCATCAACATTCAATCCAAAACGAAATCCAAAGATGAAGAGTGATTACCTTTATGAAGGAATGGATTGATTTCCAAGGTTGAATCCATTTCCAAGAATCACCAATGATTTCAAGAACAAAGCTTTAATCCATAATTTCCATCTTTAATCTTGTTAAAGATCACCACCTCACCGTGCTTGGGAACCTCAAGAACCTCCCAAAGCTCTCTCTATCGATCGAAAGTGAAAGAATGGACGAAATGCTTCATAATACCCGTCTGTCCCTTATATAGATCGCATTACTAGCGTGCGCTAACATCTCATGTTTAGCGTGCGCTAAGGCTTTAGCGTGCGCTAATCGACCTTTGTTAGCGTGCGCTATCGTAGTCCGAGACTACCGCCTCGCCAGACATGAGCTTACGACGTAATGCCCATGCATTAGCACGTAATTTACACTCTCTAGCGACGCAAGTCCTTGCGTTTAGCGTGCGCTAACATCGCTGACTCGCTTGTCTCGTATGCTCCGAACACGGGTCCACACGCCGACAGCCTCCGACTAGGATAAGATTCCTTTTTGTCCAATATACGATTAGCGTGCGCTAATCAACATGCATTAGCGTGCGCTAACACTACATTACAACATCCGTTGACTTATCGTAACGTGCGCCAAAGCAAAGGTCCACACGCAGATTCCTTCCGATTCATTCGCACTAGCGTACGCTAACCTATAAACGTAGCGTGCGCTAATCCTGCACGATAGCGTGCGTTATGCATGAATATCAGCGTGCGCTAATAAGGCTATACTTAGCCATTTTCAGCTATTCTTGTCCAACGTCTCAACATACAGAATACGAACATACGGCATACTGAATACATATACTTCTTAAATGTAATTGTCAACCAAGTACGATAATTGTACCAATACAGATGTCTCAGTCCTTCATTTATTTTATCCATACTGTACAGATACCACACTGTACAACATAACTCGGATAAAATAATGTTAAATAACAGTAGTAGAATTTTTGGATATTACAGCCACACACACTGTTCGTACACATCATGTACCGAACTCCGGAGGCCTCAACGGACCCTACCCGGCCACAACATCGTTCGTACACATCATGTACCGAACTCCAGAGGCCTCGTCAGACCCTACCTGGATCACACAACTTGTCCGTACACGTCATGTACCGGACTCCAGAGGCCTCGTCAGACCCTACCTGGATCACACAACTTGTCCGTACACGTCATGTACCGGACTCCAGAGGCCTCGTCAGACCCTACCTGGATCACACAACTTGTCCGTACACGTCATGTACCGGACTCCAGAGGCCTCGTCAGACCCTACCTGGATCACACACTTTGTTCGTACACATCATGTACCGAACTCCAGAGGCCTCGTCAGACCCTACCTGGAACACACACATATCGACACGACACAATTCATAATCATTAAATGTCAAGCCATTCCACATTACAATGAAATGTACAATCAAGTATGTAAACCAAAACAACACAAATATCATGATCATCACAACGACTCTTAACCAACATAACACACATTCGGTACACAATACATTGAACAACCACGTGTACAACCATCTCATATGTACATCGCAATCCTGCACAAATGGCACAACGCCTAACACGGATACCAATATATCACTATTATCACAAAGCCTTCAAATTTCGGAAAAACATAACCAACTCAAACGGAACATATTTACGGAGGCAAGCAAAATCATCATACATATCATACGTAATTACTAGTCACAAGATACAAGTCGTATAATAAGATACTTGCCTTAATAACCGCTACCAAACGCTCCGATGAACACGGTTCGACGGAAGCTCGACTCGAAGGAGACAACGAACGGAAGGGTTCCGACTCGAGTTCTTCACAAGAATTCGACCCTAACAACATATAATCAATAAATCATCGATCATACGAGGAAGAATAATCGTAGAACGCTCGAATTCTCTTTGTGACATTTTATCGAACACCTTCAAGGCGTCGATAAAATACTCAATAAAACGACAAATCCGTGGCAATCCAACCGTGGAATAACAAGTAATTAGATATAATATATCTTAACAATCATCAATCCATCAATATTCGAGTTAAAACGGATTAAGCGGACAAATCGAACAAAATCCCCAAAACTATATTTTAAGAAAACTTGCCTTGATTCTACGATCGGAGCAAGTTATGGAAGGATTAATCGATTTTATGAACTTCAAAACTTCGTGGATTTAACCCTAACAACATCCCTCCATGATCATCAAAGCTCCACGCGGAAGAGGAAGAAACGAGTGAGAAAAATGAAGAAAAACCCGATCGCTTCCGCCATATTTATAGCCTGCCGGACACGGCGCAGAAACGCCTGCATCAGGCCGGGTGTCTCGGCCGTGTCTCGGCAGTTGCTGGTCCTGGCCGACCAGCGCAAGACACGGCACTGGCAGCGCTTTCTGTGGCCGTTTACATGTGTCCGCCACCATGACGGCCGATCCGACGGTCAGAAAATCCCAAACTCGGACTAACGTAAACCGAAAGCACGGTTACGAAGTACTCGTAAATACGAATCCGAACACCGAGAGAACACCTGATTCCGACCATCCGAAGGCTCAAAATTCGACCACGGAAAGTAATTACCCACAACTTGGGGAAATTACGAAAATGGCCCAAAACGTCCGAAAATCACGATACGCGATCGAAACACCAAACCAAAGCTCGCAACATGAATAATAACATTAAATGAACTTACGAGAAACTCGAAACAACATTTTCGGACGAGATTCGCAAGAATCGAACTCAAGTGCGGAAAAGTCGTTAAAAAGCTCTAACTCAAGAAACGATACCGAAACGAACTCGGATGACAAAAAGTGTAGAATTAATCATTCTCAAAATGATGAGACGGTCCCAAGCGAGTCGTCGAAACGGACTTCCGCCGAAAAAATAAAATTACCGGAAATCCGAAATTGTGGATATTACATTCTACCCTTCTTAAAAGAAGTTTCGTCCCGAAACTTAAATCAAGTAGGGAGAAGCAATATCCCGCCAGGAAAACTCAACGAGATACACAGGAACCGAAAAAAATTCGTGCCCAACGGCGAAACGTTACAAGCAACGCAAGGGAATATACGACGTAAAAACACGCCCCACAACGACTAACGCAACGCCACCGACTATGTTTCAAACAACAACGAGCAATTAACGACGCATCACATACCACATCACATGCACACATTTAATCGAAGAAACGTACGCTACAACAAGTTGCACCCGACTAAAACGGCTATGCGATAGAAACAAATAGAGTATCACGATAGAAATCATTCCGATTCTCATCAATAAGAAAATATCCGACGTCAAAACACAAACAATTCAAGATAACGGAAAACGAGAATACCGGACATTACATTCTATCCAATTTAAAAATAAGTTTCGTCCCGAAACTTAAAATAAAACATCATGGTAGAATACAAACAAAACCAAAAAGTCCACGCAACAAATATCAATTTCTACACGAATTACAGCACGAAGTACGATACACAACTACCTCATGGGACACCACCAGGCACTCCCCGAGTAGGAACGAAAACCCAATTCCCGAACATCGTGGCAACGGTCTCACAATGCACCGCTCGGTGACCCACTTGGCCACACTCGAAACAGTTGACTAACGGTGAACGACAATTCTTCGCAGTACGAGATCAGGCAACAACAGTCAGACAACCCCGTTCGAACAATAACGATCGAACAACAACGATCAAATAACAATGATCGAACAACAATGATCAAATGACAACAGTCGAACAATGACTCCGAAGTCCCCACTTCAACTCCGCATTAAAAGAACTGGTAGAAAGTGAAAGATGTTACTTCCAAACAAGGCTCACAAGAATCGAACCGAACTCGGAAAGGTCACGATGACAAACAGGTCGATCTAAAACAAGGTCACAACCAGTTCGAATGATGACAACTGAGACATCAAACAAGTTCAAAAAGTATCGACGAACACGTGCAAGTCGATAGAATTTAGAAGGAGAAACTGCAGAAGTCAAATATAGTACGGGTATTACATCCGACCTCTTATAAAAGAAATGTCGTCCCCGCAACTCACAACAACGGAAACAAGGTAACAACACAAAAAGCATCCGACAGGAAAATCTCCCATGGGTCTCTCAGAGTTGATCCTGATATCTGTGCTGAAGCGCGAACTCCGAAAGTCTCAATACTCAATTCGCAAAACTGAATTCGGTGTCCCCCGAAACGCGTCACTGACGAGAAGGAAAATTTACACGTGCATGCCCCGGCACATCACGGTTGAAATACCTCGGCTCGGCATACCGAAAATATAAATGCTAGATACAATGGGGCATAAAGTCGCAAAACAATATAGCGGAGATGCCAACTCAGCACAACAAAGAATCACGACGGTATCGTTCGGCGACCTCAACGGCCCGAACGATAACCAGCACCTAATTACAAACATTATGAAACAATCACACATGTACACAAACGTACAAACCCAAGCTTCAACAGCTCACACTCGTGCGACAACACGCAAATCACCACGAGGCGATAAACAGTAAACACCAGTTCACACCTATCACAGAGGGCTAGTACAACAAATGTGTGGCAACGCCTCGACGTTCATGCCACCAATTCGATCATACTCGGGAGCAAACATCATAACGACAACGCGAACATCATACATACATACCAAATTTCTCAAACGGGAATGGATAGGTTTTAAAACGAAAACCTCCTTTTGAAAATAATTTTGGAAACACCGATTGATCTTGAGTATCACCCTTCAATAAAAATACAATCGTGAAACATCGTTATCGAGACTTTGGAAACTATTTCGCATTCGATAAAAATGAGGACAATTTCTTTTCGTGAAAAACTTTCGAAGTATTCGACCCTCGGTCTAAGTAAAAGTGTTTCTAAAACATTGGAAAATATCTCAAAACATTTTGGTCCTCGAGGTAGAAGAATCTTGAAACATATCAGGCACCTTGGATGTACTACAAGAAAATAATTCATTTTAAAAGGACGTCTCAAAATTTATTTTCTAAGGTACTCAAAGTTTTCAACGATAATTCAATGGGCTAGAATGCCCAAAAATTTCAGATAATTACACGGAACATTGTAGCGCCGTGGGTCCCGCGCCGGAATCCACCAGGCTAAAAACCATTTACAAAATGCCAAAAAGGTCAATGACGGTAATATTTTACAATGTCCGAAGTATTTCAAAACACATTTTTCAAATACCGCCTGATTGTGTCATTTGAAAATACACGGCCCATTTGTCAAAATTTAACAAATTTTAAAAATCCATATAAACCATGGTTTGACCGCACCACCAAAATATTTTCCAAAAATCGATTTCTAAAAATTCTCAAACCGTAAAGTCCTTCAGAAACATTCTCAAACTTACCCATAGCGGACAAAAATTACAACATTCCAAAAACAAATAATTTAAAACCATATACTCAAATGGAAACCAGTGGTCGCCAATTCAATCAAATGCATCTCGTGGTATCAAGTTTAAACACTCAAGAAAATCATTCATCGGAGTTTCTCACAAACTCTACCGTCGGTACCTATTCGAAACCCATCAAGGTTTAAAACTTTCACAACCTACCACCCCACCCGGTGGTTCAAAGATAAAACAATAACGTGCCTGGCTTCTATACACATACTATGTGTCACAAGTATTAAACACAACTATATTACACAATACTGTGTAAATAAAATTATGCACCGCAATTAACTCACTAAGATAAAATCGAGATACACAGGTATTACGCATAAAGGAGGAGACTTACATCAACAGGTCGCACGGAGGTGACGGTCGCCCACGATACTAATCTCGTCCGACAACATATCCGACACTTCGTGACTACGCACAACTCAACTTGTCACCTGATGACTCGAACGACAAGACCACACATTACTCGACAAACCACGACTCGACTCGACCCGACAGCCTAGGTTTCCGCAACCTTGCTCCGATACCATAAATGTAACACCCCCAAAACCGTATGGGAATATTACACGCCGTAGACCCCTTCCACAAGGATCTACCAGGCTAAACATCCATAAACGACTAAATGCTTGCCCGGCCAGGGTCAAACAATATAATAATACAGACCGTTAAGGTCACTTACACATAAACACACAGACCGATGAGGTCACACAACTCTATCAACAAAACTGACTAACAACATTACCCACACAGGGGTCGAAACACAATACAGCGGAAGACTGAATGAACTCTAACAATACAACCAAACTCTACCAACTCTCGTCTCTTGATTAGTATCGCAGCTCGTCATCCTCTTGTGCCAATCCTGTGATCGCCTCGAATCTGCATGTACCGGACGCAAAAGAGACATCCACCCCGAATACTGGGGTTAGTAAACTCCACCGCTTTACTAGTGCAAGTATCAAACCATACGAAATGTAACAAGCAAATAGCAACTACGAGTTTAATACTAAATCAATTATCAAAATGTTCCCAGAAGTTTTAGAATTTCGAACTCAAATAAGAGATATTTGAAAAGGAACACATCATCTGGGATTTTTAAAGGTAAATTCTTTTGGACCTCGAGTCCCAATTTAAAAACCTTTTCGTAAACATTAGGGCCTTAGCCCGATTCTCGCTTCAAAGCATACTAAATAATATATCATTATGAGTCCGAGATCCATATTTAAAATGTTACCCGAACAATCATCGCTACACGATCATTGTTCGTACACATCATGTACCGAACTCCGAGGCCTCGACGGACCTTACCCGACCACACACACTGCTCGTACACATCATGTACCGAACTCCGAGGCCTCAACGGACCCTACCCGGCCACACACACTGCTCGTACACATCATGTACCGAACTCCGAGGCCTCAACGGACCCTACCCGCCACAACATCGTTCGTACACATCATGTACCGAACTCCGGAGGCCTCGCTGACCCTACCCGATCACACAACTTGTCCGTACACGTCATGTACCGACTCCGCAGGCCTCGCCGACCCTACCCGGATCACACAACTTGTCCGTACACGCCATGTACCGACTCCAGAGGCCTCGCCGACCCTACCCGGATCACACAACTTGTCCGTACACGTCATGTACGGACTCCGCAGGCCTCGCGGACCCTACCGATCACACACTTTGTTCGTACACATCATGTACCGAACTCCGCAGGCCTCGCTGACCCTACCGAACACACACATATCGACACGACACAATTCATAATCATTAAATGTCAAGCCATTCCACATTACAATGAAATGTACAATCAAGTATGTAAACCAAAACAACACAAATATCATGATCATCACAACGACTCTTAACCAACATAACACACATTCGGTACACAATACATTGAACAACCACGTGTACAACCATCTCATATGTACATCGCAATCCCGCACAAATGGCACAACGCCTAACACGGATACCAATATATCACTATTATCACAAAGCCTTCAAATTTCGGAAAAACACAACCAACTCAAACGGAACATATTTACGGAGGCAAGCAAAATCATCATACATATCATACGTAATTACTAGTCACAAGATACAAGTCGTATAATAAGATACTTGCCTTAATAACCGCTACCAAACGCTCCGATGAACACGGTTCGACGGAAGCTCGGACTCGAAGGAGACAACGAACGGAAGGGTTCCGACTCGAGTTCTTCACAAGAATTCGACCCTAACAACATATAATCAATAAATCATCGATCATACGAGGAAGAATAATCGTAGAACGCTCGAATTCTCTTTGTGACATTTTATCGAACACCTTCAAGGCGTCGATAAAATACTCAATAAAACGACAAATCCGTGGCAATCCAACCGTGGAATAACAAGTAATTAGATATAATATAGCTTAACAATCATCAATCCATCAATATTCGAGTTAAAACGGATTAAACGGACAAATCGAACAAAATCCCCAAAACTATATTTTAAGAAAACTTGCCTTGATTCGGTCGATCGGAGCAAGTTATGGAAGGATTAATCGATGTTATGAACTTCAAAACTTCATGGATTTAACCCTAACAACATCCCTCCATGATCATCAAAGCTCCGGCCGCGGAAGAGGAAGAAACGAGTGAGAAAAATGAAGAAAAACCCGATCGCTTCCGCCATATTTATAGCCACTAGCGGACACGGCGCAAAGAAACGCCCAGCACTGGCGCCGGGTGTCTCGGCCGTGTCTCGGCAGTTGCTGGTCCTGGCCGACTGGCGCAAGACACGGCGCCAGGCGGCGCCGTTCTGTGGCCGTTTCGCACAGGTCCGGCCAGCCATGACTCGGTCGATCCGACGGTCCGAAAAATCCCGAAACTCAGACCTGAACGTAAACCGAAAGCACGGTTACGAAGTACTCGTAAATACGAATTCGAACACTGAGAGAACACCTGATTCCGACCATCCGAAGGCTCGAAATTCGACAACGGAAAGTAATTACCCAAAACTTTGGGAAATTACGAAAATGGCCCAAAACGTCCGAAAATCACGATACGCGATCGAAACACCAAACCAAAGCTCGCAACATGAATAATAACATTAAATGAACTTCCGAGAAACTCGAAACAACATTTTCGGACGAGATTCGCAAGAATCGAACTCAAGTGCGGAAAAGTCGTTAAAAGCTCTAACTCAAAGAAACGATACCGAAACGAACTCGGATGACAAAAAGTGCAGAATTAATCATTCTCAGAATGATGAGACGGTCCCAAGCGAGTCGTCGAAACGTACTTCCGCCGAAAAAATAAAATTACCGGAAATCCGAAATTGTGGATATTACACCGTCAACGTGCTCTCCCTGTGCCTTTGCCTTGCCATGACCTGAGAAACAAATATCCCCAAACGGGGTCAGTTATACAGAACAACAATCCTCAAGGGTTGAAAATACACAATCATGATATATATATCTGAAGTTATGAATTATCCTTAGTTATGAATTACGCTGGAGAGGGGTATCATAGTACGCCCGTAGTGTTCTGTGCAAGTGTACAAGACGAATGACCGGACACACCCGTCCTTGTACCTAATTAGTCTCACGGAGGTAATCTGTTACCGTGTGCACAGTCCAATGCATCACTCCCAATACATGGCCATAACGTGCCCGACTAAAAATTCCACACATCCGCACCCGGCCACGCAATATGAACCCAGAAGGTCATATGAACAAGAATGACCGTACTGAATATTAATGAATAAATATTAATCTGTCAAAGTCAAGAATGACTCACCGAGATGAGAGTAATAATGAAGTGATTGATAGTTTCAATGGAATGATTGGAACCGCCGTTCCCGTTAATGAAGTGATTATTCAACAATTACAAGTCTCAATATGATTAATACAATGATGAATGAGTTATGATTATGAATGATCAACAACAAAAGGAATGAATATCCTTTTAACCGAGTAAGAATTAACTTACACAATACCGGTGACAATTATCCTTCCACGAACGACGTCCTAATTGAGATATCGGTCGCTCGAACAATCTTGAATTATACAATATCCAACAACCCGTTCAATATACGAATCAAACACGAATATAACGAACTCAAAACGTCGATACGATTAAACTAAATTCATTGGGGCATTATATCGAATACGTTGTGGCCAAACTCCGATTGTTTACAATCAAACCTCAATATACCAATATCAAATCCCCCAATAAGTGTTTTAAACCAACAAAACATCTCCAATACGATCAATGATCCGTTATGAATATCCAAAAACGTGATTATAACAACAATTAGTCGAAAATCCTCAAATCCAACTCGATATTCAAAGTGTTCTTGAATAATCTCTCAATAATCCAATGAATCCTTATACAAACTCATAATCATATACATATCCCTTCATATAACATGATTATAACGTCCAAAACATCATATCTCAACACAAAATCGAAATCCAAGGTGTTGAAGAATATTACCTTTGAAGATCCAAGTACTTTAATCCGAAGAACACGCGTTAGATCGATTATCCGGGCTTCACGATCGAAAGGAGATGAAGAAAATCAAACACTCAAATGATTTGTGAAGGAAAAACCCTCCCTCAAGCTCTCTCTCTCTCTCGGTTGTAGGTGAAGAAAAGGGAAAGAAATGAGCTGAAATGCTCAAAAAACGAATTTATAGGGGTTGACTACCCTGCCGGACACGGCCCGTGCCGATCGGCACGGTCGTGTCGCACAGCTGGCCGACAGGGACTCGACCGTGTCCTGCTTGACACGGTCGCGGCGCGAGGGCCTTCCGATAGTGACCCGTCCGGCTGACTCGGATGACTCGACCGTGTCCGGGACACGGCGGGCGTCTAAGCGATCGGTTTTGGCTTATCCGGAAGAGTTCGACTCGGCCGTGCCAAACGACACGGTCGAGTCCGTGGCGAGATACTTCAGCATTTCCGGACGAGTACGGCACGGGCCGTGTCGGACGACACGACCGAGTCCGGGTCGGTGATCGCCAAAAGTGAAAAATGAGCGGTTAGCTAAAACGACCATAACTCTCTCGTCCGGACTCCGATTGACTCACCGTTTGAACCATTGGAAAGCTAACTCGATGCTCTATAATATTGCAAAGATTTAGAATTTTTGGAGTTACCAAAAATTAATGGTGATCTAACAAAGTCGAACTCATATGAGGAAAGTTGAAACAATGAACAATAACGATACACAACTCGAAGTTTTTCCGAACGGTGAACACGGTGAATGAACATGATTGATGAATGATTATAATTGAGTGAAAATACACTGAGTGACAATTACAGACTGATAATTACTGAATGAAAATGAATGAATTACAACCGGGTATTACATATTACAGGCCGTAGACCCTCTCCTCGAAGATCTACCAGGCTGGTAACAACATTTAACATCTCGACAATGCCTTCAAGGCTAAATGACTTAGTAGACCGATTTGGTCTTTCAATAAAAATAAACAGCTCAATTACAACATATACCCACGCAGGGGTCAAAATACAATAAACTCCCGTACAACGGGGAAAAGATACTGCAGCGGAAAAGAAAATACAACTAGACCAATACGACATCAACGGATCCTCGTGTGATTAGTATCGTTCATCTTTCATCATCCTTCGTGCCGACCCTGTGCTATGCTCCAAAACCTGAATGCAAAAATAGACATCCACCCCGAATACTGGGGTTAGCAAAACTCCACTGCTTTTGCTAGTGCAAGTATAAATACGAAAACAAGCCATACATATCATACTCCACAAAATGTAATAATCGCGAATATACTTCCCGAGAAAATTCACTTGATCAAACCATTCAAAACGTGAAAGGTTGGAAATAACCCAATGTCCACATTACAAAACATTTGACGATCTCGGGAGTTTAGAAAACATTTGGGATATAAGAATTCTAAAACCTTTCGAAAACATTTAGGGACACACCAAAAGTCATTTTCCAAAATTCAAGTTCCTAGAATAATACGCAGGGTCCACAACCCATTTCACAAAACACGGGTCCGTGACCCAAATCACAAATCACATGTTCCTAAGGATTATTCGTGTCCCGTGCTAACAAGCCACGAACCTCGATGCTCCCGAAGAACAAACCCGAGTGAATAACCCAATAGGAAAAACATATCAAATCACATGTCTCCACGACACGAATATCACAACCAAACCACAACCATAAGTTATCCCAAGATCGCGCTAACGAGCCACGAACCTCGGAGTCCCCGCAAGACATACCCGATGATAACCCCACTAGTTATCCCAGATCGGCTAGCAAGCCCCGAACCTCGGAGTCCCCGCAAGACATACCCGTATTGGATAACCCTACGGTTTCGCCCGACTCATACTAGCAAGTATGGATCCTGAGATTCAACAATCCTACCCGGAGGCACATCACATACAACAAGCACACAACAATAGTCGATTATCAAGACAAGCAACATTAAGCATCACAACCCCTTTCAAAGGAGTAACGACTAACATCACATCATGTCGAATACCCACCGAACAAACATACAATTCAATACCCAATCCTCGCAAACAATTATGGTCTATTATATTCACTCAATGCGATTATAACGTCTCTCAACGTCGAAACTAACACACATATTCCGAGAACATATCCATTCACGAAGTATTCGAATTATCGTTGAAAGACAATATTTATCGAGGACATACCGATCCTTTTAACGTTCATTAAAACATTGATTTCGCATAAAATCATTTATCAATAATTATGCCGATGAAATATGAAATGTATGGGCAAGATACTTGCCTCGAATAATCGCAACACGGAGAATCGACCAAGTAGGTTGACACGAACCGACTACGAACCCACCGACTCCACCGATCGCCAACTCGCGGTCATAAACTACGAAGGACAAGAACAACAATGAAATGAATTCCATAACACGACTCAAAGCCGAATTCAAAGAACAAATGACGAACGCCTGCCGCTTTCCCAAAACGCCAAGAACACGATTCGCTCCGGCCAAAACCCAAAACGGAATTCCAAGTTGAAATATGGATATACAATCCATAGAATATGTTTAACAACATCATTTAACCATAATCGATCCATCAAAAGCGGATGAAAAACAAGATCAAGGACAAATCCCCCAAAAAGTCAATTTGAAGGAAATCAAGAAGTATACTTCGATTCGACGAAGAACAATGGATTAAATGATGTTAAACACAAGAATACTACTAAGATTAATCATATCCATCATGAATTAACCAATAATACGGAACGAATCGGACAAAAACGCAAAAACCCCCAAATTCACGAAATTAGGGTTCTAAGGAAGATTACCTTGATTCGCTGGATCAAAGGATGATAACGGATGATTGATTGATGATATGAACTCAATAACTTCATGGATTTGTTGTCAAACAACATGGCTCCATGGTGGTATCACCCTCAGCCGCTAAGGAAATGAGAAGAAGGAGAAAAATGGCAAAACCCGTGCAGTGACCATAAATAGCATACAGCATGCGCCAAGACAGCCCAAAAATGGCTCCCAGTGGTCGGCGGTGTGCTGGCCAATGCCGCGCCGCAGCCGCGGCACTGATGGCCGAAAAAATGCCACAGAGTGTGCCGCGCCTCGCTAAGATGTGCCGCGGCCCTACGGCGGCTCGCTCGACCGGAAGCCGCGATCACCGCGACCGTGACTCGGCCGTGCCGCCGAGCACTACCGGCCGTGACTGCCGGCGGCCTGGCCTGAGATTGCCGGCCATGACTCGGCCGGGCCAACTCCGACGGCCGAACGATCCCGAAACCCGAACCTAAATACGAATCGATGATACGGTTACGACGTACTCGCAAAGACGAATCTAAGAGCTAAGAGAACACACACCGACCACCCGAAGGCTCTAATTCAACAACTAAGTAATTACCCAAAACTTTGGGAAATTACGAAAATGGCCCAAAACGTCCAAAATCACGATACGCGATCAAAACACCAAACCAAAGCTTGCAACATGAATAATAACATTAAATGAACTTACGAGAAACTCAAACAACAGCTTTGACGAGATTCGCAAGAATCGAACTCAAGTGCGGAAAAGTCGCTAAAAAGCTCGGAACTCAACAAAACGATACCGAAACGAACTCGGATGACAAAAAGTGCAGAATTAATCATTCTCGAAATGACGAAACGGTCATGAGCGAGTCGTCAAAACGGACTCCGGCCGAAAAAAGAAATTTACCGAAAATCGAAAATTGCGGATATTACACATATAATCAAAACCCCATTAATAGAATCACAACTAAAATTTGATATTATTCAGCTCAGAAATTTCAAAATTCATATTTCGAATGGATTAAAATTCTTCAGAATCCTAAAACTGATCAGTAAGAGTTGATTATTTTCATCTTAAAACAAAAAATATGAAAAATCAGCATATAATTTAAACCCCGTTGGTAGAATCCAAAATGAAATTTAGAAATATCTAATTTGAAATTTCGAAATACAAAATTTCGAATGAATTATTTGCAAGAAAAAACAAAACAAAAAAAAATAGATAAATTCAAATTTTTAATAACACGTCAATTGTTAAGAAACACAAATCAACAACCTTATTTAAAAAATCTTTACACATCAAGACTCTGAAAAAAATCAGCATTATATAAAGATATAAAAATTCAATAGAGATCCACACATATTTTCCTTTGAGCGCATGCAATACGACAATACGATATGACAATACTATTTTCTGCAGGAAGAACAAAACATGTATGACATGTGGACTTTGATCCGCAAACTAACAAATGACAATGAAAACACTCAGAGACGTTTGCGCCTTCGCATAGTGCAATTGTACGGAATCATTGATTGGAAAACTAAAGAGCCTCGAAAGATTGAATTGGTATTCCATGACGAAATAGTAATTATCTCAACAATTTATTCTTTGTCCGAAACAACTTTAAACTATTATAACTAATACCTGAATCTTTCATTTTTCAGGGTCATTGGGTGAACAGAGTTATTCGAGAAAATCTGATCCCTCAACTCAAACCGAAACTTGAGGAAGGAAAGGTTTATCGAATATCAAAATTCACGATTCAATTAAACGACCCTAGGTTGACAACACCAGAAAAGATCTTTTAAGCTAAATTTGTGCAACCCAATTGTTATACTACGTGACCCCTGAGAGCTTCCCGGATCTCGGGTTCAATTTAAAGGGGATTGACGATTTGAAAGAGAAAATGGATTGTGGATGGAATAACCTCTGCGGTAGTATCTTTTGACGGCTAATTTTTGACATCTAAAAACTTTTTTGTTCAAATGATTCAAAATATTTATGGATTGCAGATATAATGGGTGTGATGGTGACCATGACTAAGCTGAAAGAGATGAGCAGGATGTCGCTCACGCCTTCTGACCCGAAATTGCCTTTCAAAATCACAAGAAAGGAGGCCCCCTTGTCGTGTCGTTTGCAATGACGATAAACAAGAGTCAATCAGTATCTCTCACAAGTTGGATTATTTCTTAGAAAACTTGTTTTCTTTCATGACCAGTTCTACATGGCTCTGTCAAGAGTTACTCATCTTAAGAGATTCAAGATCTTGATATACGACAAGAAAAGTGATATATCTACCACGAACGTATTATATAGAGAGATTCTTCCAAATTTATAAAATAATTATACATATATTTTTTTTATTTATAAATTATTGATTCTTTATTCATTTTTTCTTTCGTTTAATCTTTTAAGACACTCAAATTGAGATAATATCTTCTTTCGTTTTATTTTTAGTGGTTATATTAATAGACCGAAACAATTTCTGCTGAACCTTCTTCCTCATTCTACCAGGCAAATACACGGTGAGTACAGACTAGGGTTTTTCGCAATCGGGCTTAAAAACATAAAGCTATATACTTATACAGTGTATATAGATAAAAATGAGTATATGGAATTATGTGGTGACGGCTCATAAGCCGACGAACGTTACTCATTCCTGCGTCGGCAATTTTACGGCTCCTCACGAGCTCAATCTCATAGTTGCGTAAGTATTCTATGATGCTCTTTCTCTGCTCCAATTTGAAATATGTTTGAACTATTCAGTGATTGCAACGAACTTACAGGAAATGCACACGAATAGAGATCCATTTGCTCTCGCCTCAGGGTTTACAGGTGCGGTACTCAGGTTACATTGCATTGCAAGTTGTAATTCATTGAATTCCAATAATTAAGATTTTTTTTTTTTTTTGACGAAGTGATTAACTTTCCTTGACAGTTTTTATGGGGTTCGCATTAAGTTTTGTTCTCTTAAGTATTCATGAAAAACCCTTTTTCTCAGACGATGGTTAAAGCAAGAAAATGGATCTAGCTATGTATTATCTTTGTTTAGTCTGGGATGATAGCATTGCAAGCCTAGAAGGAGGCATTGCAGGCATTCCAGCCTATCATAATCACTTAATTTTGGTCTGTAACTAATTTTATCATGGATTCTATGGCATCATAACTCTAATTTAATATATGGTAATATTTGCAGCCTATGTTGGATGTGCCAATATATGGGAGAATAGCCACACTGGAGCTTTTTCGCCCACATGTGAGTATCCGAATTGATTTATGAAACTTTGGTGTCTTGACATGGATTTGATTAAAAACTCATGTAACATGATTAGTTTTGTTCTCATGTACCTCGTGAAATAGATAAATATACTGTGATATACCTATCCTCTGATTAACCTGACAGGGTGAAACTCAAGATCTCCTTTTCATGGCCACCGAAAGATATAAATTCTGTGTTCTGCAATGGGATACTGAGAATGCAGAGGTTATAACAAGGTGACACTAGTTTATTGAATTTTGGATGATTATATCGTCGAAACTCAACCATTCAGCTGAAATGTGGACACTTTGATGTTTTCACTAACTCATCAAACAAGTTGACAATTTGCTGCGGATACTTTAGTTCAATTCCAATTTCCAAATAGTTCCATGAAATAATCTACCTTTTTTTTTTGGGGGGGGGGGGGGGGTCCAAGTGAGGCCTTAGGTTTAGTCTTCATTGTATGGGTTCTTTACTTATTGCATTGTCATTATCATAGGTGTTGGTGTGGCTATCTATTCTACATTATATCTAAAAGGAATTTATTCTTTTCGTTGGGGTGGTTTCCACTGTTGAAATAGGGCAATGGGGGATGTTTCAGATCGGATTGGTCGCCCCACAGACAATGGACAGGTAAATTGTTGTATGGTGGGAGTTTTCAAGTCTTTATTTAAGAAAACCCAGCTATTGTGACACTTGATTATGACACTCCTTTTAGATTGGCATAGTTGATCCAGATTGTAGATTAATTGGACTTCATCTGTACGATGGATTATTCAAGGTATTGGTCTTCATGCTGCTTAAACCTCCCTCCCTCCCTCCTTCGATGCATGTGTGTTTTCATAAATGGCGTATCTATTTTTTTCGACCTGATTATGAACATGTCTTTTTGTTTTTAGGTCATTCCATTTGATAATAAAGGACATCTCAAGGAAGCATTTAATATTAGGTATTTTTGTTGTCGTATTGCTTATTTATTCTTTAACCCGACAAACTCTAGTAATGTAGCATGCCCTTCATATCATTTTCCACTCAATGTAAACGATCTTCATCGTCTATAGAAAAATCAATCGGCAATTTGTAGCTCTAGCTGTACATACCCTGACATGCAAGTGCTCTCTATAATTATGGTGCCTGATCATGTTTAAAGTTTTATTTGCTGCACAGGATGGGTGCACTATATAATATTGCTTTTCATTTTTTGACTGGGCTTCTGAATAGGTTTCCTAACTTACATATTAGCTAATTTCTTGATTCTCTTCACTTGTTCATTTGTTTCTTCTTCAGGCTCGAGGAGCTCCAGGTTTTGGATATCAAGTTTTTGTATGGTTGCCCGAAGCCGACCATCGTTGTACTTTACCAGGTTTTGATCTACTTGTTCACATGTATCTAGAATTGCAAGTGTGTGTGTGTGTTTGTTTCCTTTTGGTCTTTCTACATATCAAGGAACGGACTTTCAGTAACCCACATAAGTTGCCTTATGGCCGGTCTTTTTCATAATTGAGACAGATTTAGGATAGGGCAATGCACCCCCCTGATGGGTGGGCAGTGGCACTGTTTATATTGCTGAACTTGATGTCCATCTTGAGAACATCTTATGGGTGGTGCTAAGATGGTTCCAAGTAATACTCTAAAAAAAGGTTTTATTACTACGGTTTATACTAGAGTTGTTATTCGAGCCGAGCCGAGCTCGAGTACTTGATGCTCGAGCTCGGCTCGAGCTCTTAACGAGCCGAGCCGAGCTCGGCTCGATAACACTAACGAGTAAAGAGATGAGCTTGACTCGACTCGTAAACGAGTCTAACGAGCCTAACGAGCCTATCGAGCCGAGCCGAGCCCAACGAGCCTAATGTAATTATAAGAAAAATCTTAGTTATCGAGCCTAACAAGTCGAGTTCGAGCCGGCTCGTTAATAAATCGAGCAACAAGTCGAGCTCGAGCTCGGCTCATTTAATATTCGAGTCGAGCTTTAACGAGCCTTAACGAGCCGAGCCGAGCCGAGCTTTCGAGCAGCTCGTTTCGCATAACAGCTCTAGTTTATACCATATATCGATTTTCTTTTACTATGAATTTGACAAGTACGAGCCTTTTGGAGTTCATGTATTACAAGCACACACTGATTATTTCAATGTTTGTTGTCAGTCATGTTATTGCCCTTTTCTCTTAGCACCACATTGCTCGTCATGTATCATTGCTTTGACGGACAGGATAACAAGGATGCTCGTCACGTGAAAACATATGAGGTTGCTTTGAAGGATAAAGATTTTGTTGAGGGTCCATGGTCTCAGAACAATCTTGATAATGGGGCAGAGTTGTTAATCCCAGTGCCACCTCCGCTTTGTGGTGTCCTTATTATTGGTGAAGAAACTATTGTTTATTGCAGTGCGTCAGCTTTCAAAGCAATCCCAATCAGACCTGTAGGTTATGTAGATTTGTTGCTAGTGATTTGTGACCTCGATGGGATCATAATGCTAAACCTTTTTTGTGTTCTATCTATAAAGTCTATCACAAGAGCTTATGGAAGGGTTGATGCTGATGGTTCACGCTACTTACTAGGGGATCATAATGGGATTTTGCATCTACTTGTTATTACGCACGAAAGGGAGAAGTATGTTTGCCGTCTTCTACTCCATCGTTTATGAACTTCTGACTTATTTGCAGCTATTTGACATGTCTTGTTTTTTTCCGGATATACTAGAGTAACTGGACTCAAAATTGAGCTCTTGGGGGAAACGTCTGTTGCATCATCAATATCATATCTTGATAATGCTGTCGTTTTTGTAGGCTCAAGTTATGGAGATTCACAGGTCTGCAGAACATATCTCTTTATATCTTCAATGTACTATCTTTGCTAAGAAATAGTTTTATGTTTTGCCTTCTTTTTAAAAATAAGAGTAATATACATTTCTAGTGTCATGAGCTTGAAATTTGTGTCTGTATGCATGTAATATGCACCATTATCACCTGCATCCTAAACTTTGTTATGTAAATGGCCACCCTTATTAGATACTGTAGCAGCATTTTTAGATAACATGCGTTAAGTTTGGGCCTACTCTCACGTGAAGTTCTTTCTTTTTTTCTGAAGTAACAGCCTTGATATCATAGCAATGCGAATAATAGTTTTATGCGAATAATAGTTTCTGAAGTTCTTTCTTTTTTTCTGAAGTAAATAGTTTTATGTTTTGCCTTCTTTTTAAAAATAATAGTAATATACATTTCTAGTGTCATGAGCTTGAAATTTGTGTCTGTATGCATGTAATATGCACCACTATCACCTGCATCCTAAACTTTATTATGTAAATGGCCACCCTTATTAGATACTGTAGCAGCATTTTTAGATAACATGCGTTAAGTTTGGGCCTACTCTCACGTGAAGTTCTTTCTTTTTTTCTGAAGTAACAGCCTTGATATCATAGCAATGCGAATAATTATCCTCGTCCTCTCTCTGTCCCTCCCTCCCTCCCTCCGTCCCTCACTCTTTCTTGTATGTGTTAGCTGTATCATATACTTAATGTTGATGTTGTTTAATCCTCTTGATCATAAAGAATATTGCTTTTGTATCATAAAATATTGCGGTTTTTTGTTGACAAACTTCTGAATACTGTCAAGAGATAGGAGTACCTAATCATTTATTTATTTTCTTGTCCTTGATGCTTGTGAGTAATTAAATTGCCTTTTCAGTTAGTTT